>JAADXZ010000092.1:0-45932 GCA_023338055.1 Phytopythium mirpurense
CCAAGACGTACTTTGCGCGGGTGGCGGGGCGAGTGGCGTGGGCCGAGCCCCAGCGCCGACTGCGCCTGGCCATGGAGCGCGACCCGGGCCACAAGCTGCTGCAGCGCGTCGTCTCGGACCGCGACGTCCCGCCCGACAGCGCGCTTTGGTCCGTCACAGAGCTGAGAGTGGTGAGCGCAGGCGACGAGTCGTCGCTCATGGAGCTCAAGCCCGAGACGGGCAAGACCCACCAGCTGCGCGTCCACATGCGGCACCTGGGCCACCCGATCCTGGGCGACTCGCTATACGCGCCGGACCGCGTCCGCTCGCTCGCCTCGCGCCTGTGTCTTCATGCCGCGCGTCTTTGCTTCACGCACCCCGATACTAGCCAAGCGCTCGAGTTCGAGTCTACGTGTCCGTTTTAGAGTTTGTATGGAGAACACCGCTCGAGGTCCATGCACGAGATATAAATCATTGCCTTGGCACCAAGCCGCGGCTATCGTTAACGGTTAGCGCCGCACCATCAAGTGGCCGTCAGCATAAGCCGTACGCGATCGCATCATCACGTTATTCATTTCGGCATGTTTGCCTTACTCGATGCCTTCCGAGTCGCCGGCCAGGTCTTCACTCGTCTTGGCTGCCTCCAACAGCGCGCTGAGCTTGTCGAGCTGCTTGTCGATGAGCGCGACGTGGTCGTCCTCGAGCTCCGCGGCTTTCGCGAGGCGGAATGAGCGTCGCAGCACAAGCTTGGCGTCCTCGAGTCGCGCCTGGTCCAGCAGGCAGCACCCATAGTTGTACAGCACGCCTGGGACCTCACGCTCCAGCTGTCGCCTCTCAGCTGCATTCTCATCGGCCGGCAACTTGCTGGAAGCGGACGCCCTTCGCGGAGAAGACGAGAGCGCGCGCTGCCCAGAGTACTGGTCGTACACCGCGATCGCTTCCTTGAAGTACTGCTCCGCCGCCGCCTTCTGCCCACTGCCAGACCGTCCACAACAGAGCGTCAATGGAAAGGAAGAGCGAGAGAGCGACACCGTGCACAATTGCGGCACGCGCACCGGTCTTCGTAGCACTGAGCGACTCGGTCCAGCGCCACGAGGCGGCTCTTGACGGCTCGGGCGCTGCTGTCGCCGCTCTCCATCAGCGCCAAGTGGTCGAGCGCGTCCAGGTAGTACTTGGTGGCGGGCCCTCGGCGCCCGAGCGTCTCGTACTGCGCCGCGATCGAGAACGCCATCTCGAACAGGTGCCGGTCTTCCCCACGGCTCGCAGTCAGTATTGCCGTCTTCACAGCCACATATCAGTAGCAGCAGTGTGGTCTGCGGAAGACCTACCGCGGCGATTGGTGCGCAGGACCACGTCGTACGCCTGCAGCGTGAGCTTGAGCGCCTGCTCCTTGTCGCCCTGCGCGCGTCCGCCACGGCCATTCAGGGTCAGGAAGCCACCGCTACTGTTAGTGTCCAAGTAGGAGCAGCGCACCTGGTCGGCGCTCTGCTCGGCCTGCGCCACGAGCCGCGTCACGCGCTTCCATGGCGCGCCCTCGCGGTTCTGCATATCCTCATTGTTAGCGACAATACAAGGGCAAAAGAAACAGCGACGATGGAGACGCCTGCCTGGTAAAAGTACACGCCGCCGACGCCCAGGACGAGCATGGACGCTAGCAGGCCGAGCTCCCCACGCAGCCAGCGCCCAAAGTCCGCCTTGAGCGCCTCGTACGGCGCGTCGGACGCCCGGGACGACGCCCTGGACGACAGCGGGCGACTGGCATGAACGAGCACGCCCGGCGGCGGACGGGGGTCTAGCCGAGCCGCGACTGGGGAGGCGTCGAGGAGACGAGCGTGCGCTCCACGACGCCATGCGACTGGCGGTCGGAACGGGCCGAGACGGCCGGCGGCGCCTGCCGCTCCTCCCAGCGAGCGCGCCAGCATCTCGGTCGGTCGGTTGATACGAGTAGTACGCGACTGGCATTACGAGCAGCTCCAATACGCAATTTTAGCGAATGAGCTGCCGTTATTGTCCGTAGTTCAGCCAATCAAACGGTGGCATTGCGCTCGTCAGGGCATCTTCTACAATACTGAAGTACCTATGTGCGCAGCTTGGAGTACCACCGCGGCGTCGCGGAGTCTCCGGCGCTGGCCTGGGCGTCAGGCGCTCCTATTTCTGTATCCTCCGGAGAAGTCGACTCTCGCGCGGGCGCCTGCGTCATGCGCGAGGCGACGGACGGCGCGGGCGACGGCGGCGCCTTGACGTACCCGTAACCGTAACCTCCTCCGCCACCAGTAACCTGCGGGGCGCTGCCGCCGGATATGTCCTCGGACTCGTCGGCGCCTGGAGCCAGCGAGCCGGCGTGAAGCAACCTGGCACGCAGCGCCAGCACGGTCGCCTTGAGCGCGTCGACTTCCTGGCGGCGGCCCAGCAGCTGCTGCAGCTGGCGCTGGAGCGCGTTGCGCGCGTCCACCGTGCGCTGGAGCTCGGCGCGCAGCTCCTGGAGCCGCTCGTCCGCCTCCTGGCGCCGCCTCGTCGCGGCCCGCAGCTCCTCCTCTCTCTGTCGCAGCTTGTCGATCTGGAGCCAAACCGACGGCCGCGTGAGCGTCAGCCCAGCAAGGAAGGACACGCCGCACGTACCAAGTACGCCTGCGGCTGGTGCAGACTCGAGAGGCGCTCCTGGAGGGCCGAGACCTGCTGCTCGAGCCGCGCGCGGTCGGAGACGGCCTCCTTGAGCTTGGCGGCCTGCGCGAGGGCTTCGCGCTGGCTCTGGACCACTCTCTGGGCCAGCTGCACGCTCTGCTCGAACTGTCGCGCGCGCAAAACGTCAGTGTCTAGAGGGATCGGCTGGCCGCTGGCGGCGAAGCTTATTAGGCTCTAGCGGCGCTCACCCTCCGCTTGGTGGTCGTCGGGATGGCGCCAAAGGTGCTCATGGCCTCCCGGACCGAGTCGCTCGCGGCGTCGGCGCCTCCGCTCTTGGCGCCGCTCGACAGCGCCTCGCCCGTCTGCAGCACGGCGTTGTCCAGGTCCACTTCGAGCAGCTCGTACTCCTTGAGCTTGGAGCGCTACTCGTCCGCAAGGAGGGCGAGTGAGACGGACAAAGAGGCAAGCGGAGAGCATCTCGCGAGCCGCCAGACTGGAAGTACCTCGAGCTCCAGCGCGGCCTCCAGCTGGGCGATCTTGGTCGACGACGTCGTCTCCAAGCGCGCGAACTCGTCCTTGTGGATCGAGAGCTGTCACCAGCGGTTAGTTTGAATGCCTCTGGCCCTCTGACAGGGCACGTGGGCCGCACCTTTTGGCTCAGCATGTCCACTTCCAGGCGCGTCGCTCGGATCTCGGCCGCCTTGTCCTCCAGCGACAGCTGCAGCTGGTTCATCTACGAGCGAGACGCAGTGGATTGGACTCCAGTGGTGAGCGCACTACTCGCTACAAGATACAAGCGGTTCGGCAGAAGGGGGAGGCCGCGAGCCGATCCGACCTCAAAGTGCTTCATCTTGAGCTCGTTGCGGACGCCAGCGAGGGCGGTCGAGTGCTGGCTGTCGAGACGCGTCGCCTCGAGCACCTGTAGAGCATCACAGAGCGTCTCCCAGGTCAGTCAACGACGGACGGAGGGTCCAGGCGAGGGTCTACTACGCTCCAGAAAGCAGCCAACCTTCTCGTCCAGGCGCGCTTGGACGGTCTGCAGGCGCGCCTCGAGCGCCTCGACCTGCTGCAGCGCGCCGTCCCGCGCGTCCTTGAGCAGCCGGTTCTCCCGCTCGTACACGACCTGCGCGCTGCTCCGAATGCGGTCGATCTCCTGCCGCGACACGTCCATGAACTTGCGCATCTCGTCGTCCAGCGTGCGCTCGAACTGCGCGCGCGTCTCACTCTGCAGCACGAGGCTCTGGCCGTACGCTGCCTCGTACTTGTCCTGCCACTCGCGGGCCTGCGCCTCGAGGTCCTGCCGCTTGATACGCAGCGCCGCGGTCTCGAGCTCCAGCTGCGCCTTGGCGTCGAGCAGGAACGCCTTGTCCGCTTCCAGCAGCGCGCTCTTCTGCTGGCTCTCGCTCAGCTTCGCGCCCAGCTCCGCGGCCTGGCTGGCGACCGCGTCGCGCTCCTCGACCGCCTTGTCCAGCTGAGCGCGCGCCGCCTCGAGAGCAGCCATGGCCTGCCTCTGGCTCCGGAACTTCTCCTCGTGCGCCTCTCGCTCGCTCTTCAAGTCGCTCAGCGCTTGGTACAGCGACGTCACCTGCGCCTCAAGCTCCCGCCGAGTCGCCTCGGCCAGCTCCGCGTCGCGCAGCAGCTTGCGCTCTCTGCTGTCGGCCGCGTCTCGGAGCCGCGCCAAGTCGTCGCGGGCGTCGGCCGCCGCCTTCTGACTGGCCGCGCCCATGGCGCGCGCGCCTTCCAGCTCCTGCCGACACGTCTCCAGCTCCCGCTCGAGCCGACGGACTGTCGCGTGCAGCTGCAGCTGGATGGTCTCGCGCAGGGACAGCGCCTCGGCCGGCTGCCGCGCCAGCTGCGCCAGTTGAGTACGAGCCGTCGTTGGAAACACGGTTCATCGCGAGGCAAAGACCGCGACGAGCGCCTCACCTGCTCAGCGAGGGCGTCCGAGATGCTCAGGCTCGCTACGTGCTGCTTCTCCACGTGCAGCCGGCTAGCGAGCTGCTCGTTCTCGCGCTTCAGCTGCTCGTTCTCGCGCTGGAAGCGGCCGCGCTCGCTCTCGTGGCGGCTCTGTCGAGCACGGTAGCCGTTGGCGTCGCGTCCACGGACCCTCATCGGCGGCTTCTCCTACAACAGACACACAACGCCTACAAACCTGCAGTGTCGCCAGCTTGCTGCTCGCGTCCGAGCGCTCCTGCTGCAAGGCGCTCTCGAGCTCCCGCTGCGTCTGCGTCGCCAACACGAGCTGCGCGCGCACGCGGCCGACCTGCGCCTCGTAAAACTTCTTCATGAGGGCCTCGGACGCGCCTGCACCGCTCTCGGTCGGCTCTGACGCCGCTCTTGTCGTACTAGCGCTCGCTATAGCGGCGCTTCCGACGCGTCTAGGCGGTGTAGACGCCGCCGCCGGGGCTGCCGCGAGGTGGTCGTCGAACTGGGAGACGCCCGCGCCGAACGCGCGCGCCGGCCGCACGCCGTCGTAGCGCCCGAACGAGTGCGGCAGCGACAGGTCACTCGAGAGCTCCTCGCCCGCCGAGTCCGAGAGCCCGAAGCCCATGGACAGCTCCGCCGGGTCCTCGTCCTCCTCGTCCTCCGCGTCGTCCTCTGCGTCCGCCAGCGCGTCCACCTCGCTGGCCACTTCGTCCGCCTCGTCCGCTGCTGCGTCCGCTGGGGACGCAGGCGCAGAGCCTGAGGGCGGCAGCATGTGCGCCGCAAGCCCCAGCTGGGCCGCCAGACGCCGCACGCCGCGGTCGCCGCCGCGGGTCACACGCTGCGCCATACTCACACACAAGTCCTGCTCCGTACGTACCCCTTGGTGGTGGTTGGATCTTGTACGGTCGCGACCTAGATTTGTGTAGTACACATCAAAACGTACCAACTTCAAGGGCTGGGTCTACTGGATGGGTACACTCGGCCACCAAGCGAAACCACAGCGCGAAAGGTGCTAATCTTGGCGCGAGGTCTCCATTTAGAGTCCAATGACGCGCGCGGCCCTGCTCTTGTCGGCGCGCCCCAGCTCGATACTTGAGGGAATAGAGAAGCGCAAGAGTCGTCGGCGACCGACGCCCGCCCGCTCTCGTCCCGTCCAAAGCCGCGGCGTCCGACTCCTCGACGCGTCCCCAGGACGTGAGAATGAGCCACGCGCATCCCCTACCGCGCGTACGTCGTCATCTGAGCTTGGTCGGCAAAGCCTGTGCGCTCAGCGCGCCGGCAACAGGACCGCGGTGGTCTAACATCGCCCTCAATTCGTACGCGCACAGACGGCGGGCAAGGTGCTGGACCCCAAGCTGAACGACTCGGCCGCGAGCTGCTTGGCGGTCGAGGCGCGCCCGGCCACGCCCGAGGACGTGCGGCGGTTCCGCAAGTCGTACTTCTCGGAGCCGGGCGCGCGCATCGCCCACCCGGGGCTCATCCAGGACCTCAAGGCGATCGACCCACTCACCAAGTTCGGCGTCGTGACCACGGGCAGCCAGCACGTGCCGGACGTGTTGGCCTACGGCGCGGCATCCACCGAGTTCCAGCGCATCGCGCAGGCCAAGAGCGAGGCCAACTACGCGAGCCACAAGCGCGAGCCGCTCGGCAAGTCGCTCGTGCGCGGGTACGCGCTGCCGGCGGCGGCGCAGCGGCCCGAGTTCGCCTTTGGCGTGAGCGGCACGTTCGGCGAGTCGGCCAAGGAGCTGCTGTACCCGACGACGCCGGCCAACAACAAGCAGGACGAGGACCTGTACCGGCGGTCGCACGGGTCGGTGGCTCCGGGCGAGCAGAAGAACCGCGAGTACCATTGGGACCGCGCGCAGATCGACCCGGCGAGGCACCGCTTCGGCGTCAAGCCGGCGTCCGGAGCCGCCGGGGGCGAGGTCGCGCTGTGCCTCAACCCCGAGATGGACGAGAGCGTCCCCAAGCCGGCGGTCGCGGCCAGGCAGGTGGAGGACATGCGCTCCCTGAGCGACCACCTGGGCAAGCCGCGGCACCTCGGGGCGACGGCGAGCGCGCCTCCGCCGCCCGGCAAGGTGTTCGGCGTGGCGACGCGCAAGGAGGAGGGCTCCGCCTGGGACTGCATCCAGGGCGGCTACTCGGCGGAGCAGCAGCAGCCGGACGCCGACCTCGGGCGGCCCGTGAACCACGGCTGGCGCAACGCCTCGGCCGAGTCGCGCGCCTTCGGCGTGCCCACGATCCGCAGCGACATCCCGGCGCCCGCGCGGCGGTCCATGGCCGACGTGCAGAACTACGGCGACGACGCCGGCGGCAAGCAGCTGCTCTACCCGCAGGCGTTCGCGAGCTACGGCGTGGCGGACGCCGAGTTCGCCCAGCCGCGCGCGCGGCCGCAGCTCCGCGCGCTGTTCGAGCGCATCGGCTACGCGCTGCCGGACGACGCGTTCGAGCTGCTCTGGGCCGCAGCCAGCCGCCGCACGGCCGAGGCGAAGGGCTCGAGCGGCGGCGGGGCGGCCGCGGCAAGCGTCGGGGACTTTAGGGACGCGCTCAACGACTTTTTGGCCGCGCGCGACGCCGGGCAGCAGGCGCTGCGCGAGTGGCAGGACCGCGTGCGCGCCTTGCAATGATATAACGATCACTCTTCTGCACGTGTGGGTATCACGAATCAGTGCGCTTGATTGGGCTGTGAGTGGAGATTCTACTCAAAAGTACTGAATTGGCACTGGTGTGGCATCACTAGTACCAGTACACTGATTCCAAAACTCCTTGTTAAACTAGTACGTCACCCGAGTCGCAGGTCCATCATGGCGCCCGTCAGCGACGAGTTGGAGGCGGCGCTGAGGTCGCCGCTGACGGTGCTAACGCACTCCCAGTTGCCCTGGTGGTCGCTCTTCCACATGCGGACGGTGCCATCGTCGCCCGAGGACGCGAGCATGGTGCCGGCCACGTTCCACTCGACGCGCCAGACCTCCGACTCGTGGTGGTGCTTGACGGCCACCTGCTCGACGGTGGCGCCCTCGAGCCGCGGGCCGCCGGCATCCGGCATGGTGAGCCTCCAGACGCGCACGGTGCGGTCCTTGCTGGCCGTCGCGATCAGGTGGAACGAGCGGCCCATGTTGGGCGCCCAGCTCACGTCGTGGATGGCGTCCGCGTGGCCCGCGAGCTCGGCTACGACCTGCCAGCGGCGGTACGAGTTGTTGTAGCCCCAGACCTTGACCACGTCGCTGTTGCCGCCCACGACGATCATGGGCACGTCGAAGCGCGACTGGTTCCACGACACGCACGTCACGCCCTCCTTGTCCGCCAGGAACTCCTCCTGCAGCGGCCAGTGCGACAGGTTCATCACGTCGATCGCCTCGTACATGCGCACGAACCCGTCCTCCGACGCCGTCGCCTGCCGCAACAGAGACCCCTTGTTAGCCGGACTCCATCCATCAGTGCGCGCCTTAAACCCACCCAGCGCCCGCCCACTTACGAGGCGCAGGCCGAGGTGTCGAGGCGCAAACTTGACGTCGTGCACCGACTCGCGCGCGTCCACGAGCTGCGCCTGGTTGCGCCAGCCCTCCTTGACGCCCGCGGCGGCGTGGAGCGCCCCGACGCCCGCTCCGTTGGCGCCGCTCGCGCCTGGGCCGCCCGATGCCGGGGGAGACGCCGCCTGGACGCCGCTGGGGCCACCCACGGGCGCCGAGGCGCCTCCAGCGACGGACCCGCCGCCGCCGCTGTGCACGTACACACCCTGGTCCTCCCAGACGGACACGGTGCGGTCGAAGGAGCAGGACGCGAGGATCTGGCCGAACTCGGGGTGCGCCCACGCGACCTTCCATACGCTCGCCTGGTGCGCGTTCCACTCGTGCTCGAGGCGCCACTCGTCGCCGCGCTCCTCCCAGACCTTGATCTTGCGGTCTGAGCTGCACGTCGCCAGCCGCTTGCCGTAAAAGTCGAAGCTCATGTCGTGGATAAAGTCCCCGTGCTGCGACGGGAACCGCCGGAACACGCGCTGCGGCTGAGGGAGGGCGGGGCAGCGGACGCGTCAGACAAGCCGCGCGTCAGTCAGTCAGTCACATGGAGGGCGGAGCCGTCAAGGGGGAGCAGGACGGACCATGGCGGGCGCTTGAGCCTTCCAAGCGCGGCTTGATCGCTGCGCAAATGGGAGATTGAGGGAGCTCTTGGCTTTAAAAATGGATAGTACCCATAAACTAGACAGCGTACATTATAAGCCATTTATGAATTTCATAACGTACGTGAATACGTGAATACGTGAATACAAATTCGTCGACAATAGCAGGCACGATGGACGGATCGATGACGCTGCTCGACGCCGAGGCGATGCGCGAGAACGCGGTCAACGAGGCCTGAAAGGCGCTGTGTCAGCTGCTTGTCGGCCTCGCCAAGCTGCTGGCGCTCGCTAACAACTCCACTCGCCACGCCCCAGTCTAGAGGCGATGGGTACCGACAGCCATGGCGTGAGCCATGCGATGCCACTATGGACGCACGTGAGCTCCGATACAGAGTTGGAGTTAGGTACATTAGTGGCCTCGCGGCGACGCCGATCAGGCCCACGAGTGTCAGCCTGTTGTGCACCGTGAGCATGTCCAGCGCCCACTCGAAGCCGTCGAACAGCCCGAGCTGCGCGCGGTGGCCCCAGGGTTTAATGCTCGCGGGCAGAGGCGCCTGTCGGGAACGCACGACAAGGGACCGTCATGCTCGTCAGATGCTGTGACTCGACGCGCATAGCTCCAGTGGAGGCGCATTCGTGACCAATATGAGTGAGGAGCTTGTCGGGTAGGGTGCATTGCGGCCTTGATGGGCGGATGGGTGGGTACACTTTTTAAAGGGACCATCATTCTTTGTGTTATAAATACGGACAAGCGCCGTATTCAAATTGACGCGAGTATCTATTGAGAGCCAAGTCAATCCGCCCAATTATGTATGCGGCACCATGAGGCTACTTGTAGGTCCCGAATGCGCTGTGCGAGGACGCCAAGCGCCGCGTGACGGAGGAGCTCTTCCACGAAGAGTACTCAATGAACCGCTTCGAGCTGCTGCAGTGGCTCCTGCGCAGCTACCCGAGCCAGACGCCTGCCTTTCGTCGCGTCGGCCGAGGCGCAGGCGCTCAAGCCGTACTGGCGCGACTACCTCGAGGAGCTTCGGGCGCTGGGGTGAAGGAGGGAGGCGTGTGTGGGTGGGTTCCGTCGGGCGATGTACCTAACTCCAACTCTGTATCGGAGCTCGAGTACGTCCATAGTGGCATCGCATGGCCCATGCCACGGCTGACGGTACCCGTCGCCTCTCGACTGGGGCGTGGCGAGTGGAGGCGTTAGTAGCTTCTTGAAGTAGCAGTCTTCAAGTTCACGCCGAGGTCGTGGCGCCATCCGCCGATCGCTCTCCGCCGTCGAGTGCGTCGGGCAGCGCGCCAGTGCCGAGGCCCGCGAGCGCCCGCAGCTTGGCGAGGCCGACGAGCAGCTGGCGCAGCACCTTCCAGGCCTCGTTGACCGCGTTCTCGCGCATCGCCTCGTCGTCCAGCAGCGTCATGGACCCGTCGCGCCTGCTGACGGCGACGGAGCTGGAGCGGTGCGGCCGCGTCGACCGCGAGCGCGAGAGGAACGCGCCCGCCTTGGGGCCGTCGCTGGCGCTGGCTGGATGCGCGGCGCCGTCCGCGTCGTGGCCTGCTTCCGCCGCGCTCACCACCCGCGAGGCCGCGGCCAGCCGGTCGAGGAAGAGCGCGTGCACGGCCTCGAGCTGCGCGACGTCCTGGCTCGACAAGCTGCCGGCCGTCGATGAGCTCAGGTACAAGACGCTCCGCTGCTGGGACGCCGCCTGCGAGGCCGCCCCGGCGCGCGAGAAGGCCTCGGCCTGGATGTCGTTGCTCTTGCCCACGTGGCGCAGCTGGTCCATGAGCGCGCGGCTCGGCCGCTCGTACGCGCGCCACGAGTGCCGCAGCAGCTCGAGGCTCAGCCGCGCGTTGGGCTCGACCTTGAACGGCGTCGGCGCCGCGTCCTCGAGCTCCAGGAGCCCGGCGAGCGGCTCGCGCGCCAGCAGCGGGAAGCTCGCGGCGGCGACCCGCTCGCTCAGCCGCGCCTTGGTCGCCTCGGGCGTCGGCGCGGGCCGTCCGCTCCGAGTTTGGCCGGCAGCCGCGGCGGTCGTACAGGGCGGGGGCTCGGTCGCGAGCAGCCGGCGGAAGACGGTGCCGAGCTCGTCGCCGCTAAAGGTAACGCCCGCCTTCTGCAGCACGGACGCGACCGTTTCGAGCGGCAGCGCGCGCGCAAAGTGCTCGAGCTCGTCGCCGTCCAGCGCGTGGCAGGCGGCGCGCACCTCGCCCATGCGCAGCAGCACGTACCGCCGCCACTCGTGCAGCGCCAGCACGAGGAACGCGCCGGCGTCGACGAGGCCGTCGCCACTGCCATCGCCTCCGGCGTTTGCGTCGGCCAGGGCGAGCACTCTGGCGCGCATGCGCTGCGTCTCGTCCGCGCCGCGCTTGACGAAGGCGATCGCGAGGATCTTCTCGGCCGTGGCCGCCGGCATGCGGTCGCTCGGCCACCTCCACTCAGAGGCGTCCGGCCCGCGGCCGCGCTCGTCCCCTGTAAGCGCGGGCTCGTCGCTCGCGTCTTCATCCGGCGGCCGCACGGGCTCGAGCGCCGGGTCGAGCAGCGCGAACGGGTGCAGGTTGCAGCGCAGCACGGCCTGCACGAAGGCGACGGCCTCGTTCTGGCCCAGCAGGCGGTCGTCGCCGCCCGCGCTGCCGCTCTCAGGCAGCGCGGGCAGCGCGTCCATGCAGCAGACGTAGCCAAAGAGCCGCGCGAGGTGTCGGCCGCCCGCCCCGGGGTCCGCCGCGGGGTGCCCGCCGTCCGGCGGCGCGTCCCGGCTGACGGCAGCGCGGCAGGTCACGAACAGGTCGTGCAGCACCTTCTCGGCCTCCCACCGCGTGCCGAACTTGTCGATGAAGAGGTCGTAGAGGAGCTCGAGCAGCACCGGGCGCGGCGCGGGCCCGATGCCGCCGTTGCTCCTGGCGAGCTCGGCCGACGGCGAGTCGAGCGCGTGCTGCGCGCTCGAGCCGCCGAGCGCGCTGCTGACGCTGCTGAGCTCCGTGAGCAGCGCCGGCACGCGGTGCGACTTGAGCGACGCGCGGAAGACGAGCGCGACGACCGCCAGCAGCCACGGCGTCGGCCGCACCGCCTGGCGCGAGCGGAACGACGGCAGCGACGCGGCCGCGCCCGAGCGAGGCACCGCCACGGACGGCGACGCGCACAGCACGCGCCCGTAGTCGCGGTGCATGAGCGCGCGCATGGCCAGCGGCGCGCCCTCCTCGCGCCGCAGGTGCGCGCGGAACGCGAGCTGCACGCGCTTGACGCACAGCTTTTGCTTGACGGCGTCCACGAGCAGCTCGGCCCTGTCGATTGCGTGGTGGAGGTAAGAGCAGCAGTCGTCACGTTAGTCAAGCGAGCGAGTGCCGCCAACGCCAGATAGGCAGACACTCAGACAGCACGTACGTCGACTTGTCACGCTGGCGCACGCTGTCGACGAGCGCCTGCAGCGCCTTCTCGACGCCGAGGATCTGCTTGGAGCTGACGGCCTCGCCCGTGACCTCGCGCTTGACGAGCTTGGCCAGCTGCAGGTAGTCGACGAGGCGGTGGAAGGCCGCGAGCAGCCGCACGCCGTCCGAGAAGGCGGCGCGGGCGTCCGAGCCGTGCAGCAGCGACGAGACCTCGTACGCGAGCGCGTCGGCCACGCTGCGCACCCAGAGCGGCAGCGCCGCGACCGTGGCCGCGAGCTCGAGCCGCAGGATGGCGAAGAGCTTGTCGACCAGGAAGGCGGCGCGCGAGCTCGTCGCCACGGCCGTGAGGATGGGCGACGCGGCCGCCGGCGGCGGGCGGCCGCGCGCCTTGTGCAGGCCGCTGGCGAGCCGCGCGAGGCACGCCGCGGGGCTCTCGAGTCGCATGCACGTCGAGAAGAACTGTCCCGCCTCGGCCGCGTCCATGAAGGCGTCGAACGTCACGACGCCCTGGCCCCGCGCGTACGCGTCGCGGAAGAGCGTCGCGACCACGAACGCCGGCGTCTCGTCGTTCAGCGTGCGCACCATGACGCGGAACTGCTCCATGTCCATGGTCGCGCCGGCGCTCGTCGCCCCCGCCGCCGCCGAGGGCGTGGGCGTCCGCCAGGCTCCCGGGAGGCTGCCCAGGTCTCCGCTCGCCGCCGACAGCGTGGCCGTCTGGAACATGAGGCGGATGGCGGCGCGGCGGTGCGCCTGCTCCTCCTTGTACTCGAGCATCATGAGCTCGACCCAGAGGTGCGCGTCGATGAACTGCGGCGGCGGCTCGCGCTCGTCGTCGCTGTCGTCCGCGTCGTGGCGCCGGCGAAGCTTCTTGCCGGCGGGCGGGCCGGCCGCGGCGCCCACCTGCTCGGGCGTGAGGAACACGCGCGGCCGCTCCTCGTCCGGGACGTTGGTCACGACGTACGCCATCATCTTGCGGTCGAGCGCCTCTCGCTCCGCCTCGGTCGCACGCGCCAGCACGACGCTCGTGGCCAGCGACGCGTGGTAGGGCGAGATCCAGATGGTCTTGGGCACCACGGGCGGCTTGACGGGCGCCGTGGAGGCCGTGGAGGGGGCCGAGGAGGCCGCCCTTGGGCCAAAGAGGAGCTCGAACTCGCGCGAAAAGACGTGGTAGGCCACCTTGTCGCGCAGCGGGCCCCAGTGCAGCTTGCCGCCGACCAGCACGTCCAGCAGCTGGTAGCAGTAGAGCATGAAGACGAGCTCGTCCTCGCCGAACTTTTCGTCCAGCAGCGACAAAAAGAGCTTCGCCTCCAGGTAGCCTTGCTGCACCAGTGCCTTGACGCCGTAGTAGAGGCTCCAGCGGTCCTCGTCCGCCAGCATCTGGCGCTGCTCGGCCGACAGCAAGGACCGCAGCAGCTGCCCGTCTTCTGGAGAGTCGTCGGCGTCGACGTCATCGTCGCCGTCGCCGTCTGCCGACGGTTGCTTGGCCTCCGAAGCAGACGCGGCGCCGTACTCGGCCTCGAGCTTCTCGTCCTTGATGGCGCGCCAGGGAGAGAACCACGCGTAGACGAACTCGGGCATGCGGACGCGCGACGGGAAGGCGCCGCCGCTGCGCCGGCACATGGCGTCGTCGACCTGCTTGGCGAACAGGATGGCGCGCATGCAGCTCAAGGTCCACGCGGGCTCTCGCTGGGGCCGCCGGCCGCGCAGGTTGGGCAGCAGGATGCGGAAGTACAGGCACTGGACGCGCTTGCGCTTCATCTGCAGCTGGTTGCTGCCGGTGTTGCTGCTGCTGCTGCCGCCGCCGCCGGACTCGTCGGCGCTCCGGCCGCTCCCGTCGGCGCTGGGCCGCGTCGCCGCGCTCTCCGACAAGCTGCCTTTGGCCGACAGGGCACGCAGCTCCTGCTTGCAGCGCATGCACACGGCCGACGAGTTGAGGCGCCGCGTGCGTCTCGCTCTCGGTGGCGGCGCCGCCGACGCGCGCGCTCCGTCCTCGGGCTTGTCGGCGTGCGTCACTCGCTCGTCGACCGCTGCTGCGTCGTCGTCTTGCTGCTCCTGCTGCTCCTCCTCCTCCTCCTCCTCTTCGTCTTCGGCCGCGCGCTTGCGCATCTCCTCCTCCTTGGCCTCGCGCAGCTCCTGTGCCGCGAGCAGGTCGCTCTGCTGCTCCATCAGACTCGCGATCGTCTCGTCCTTGGCGGCCAGCAGCACGTCGAGCTGCGCCATGTCGTCCCGGAACTTGTCGCGCTCGCGCTCGCGCGCGTCCAGCTGCGCGCGCAGCGCCTGGTTGAGCTCCACTAGCGGCCGCAGCCGCGCGAGCTCCTCGCTCGCCTGCTCGTGCTTGAGCTCGAGTCTGGCCAGGCTCTCGCGCAGCTCGACGGCCTTGACCTTCTCCGTGTCCTCGCGCATCTGCCGGAAGATGGCGTTCAGCGTCCTCATCGTGTCGCCCATCTTGCTCATCTGCTCCCTCGACTCGCCCACGCGCCGGTCCATGTCGGCCCGGCTCGCCTCCACGCTCGCCGCCAAGCGCGCCGTCTCGGCCGCGTACGCGTCCTTCATGGCGCGCGCGCTCTCCGCGTGCTGGTCGTCCGCGCGCCGCGCGTCCGCGCGCAGCCGCTCGAGCGCCTCGCGCGCCTCGCGGAGCGCGCCCCACTGGCCCGCGTACAGCTCCTCGAGCCGGGAAAAGGCCTGCGCGTACTGGATGCGCGCCTTGCGCAGCGCCGCGCCCTGCTCCAGGAAGGACGCGGTCAGCATGGCCTCGAGCTCGCCGAGCACCACGTCGGACCACTTTTGCTCGAACAGGAGCCGCGCGAGCGCCTGGTGGTCCGCGTCCGAGCCACTCGCGTACTTGTCGCCCACGCGCGTCTGGATGGCCGCCAGGTCGCGGTCGACCATGGCGAGTCGATCGCTGCACTCGACGTCGCGCGCACGCTTCTTGGCCGCGAACGCGAGCGCCGCGTCGTAGCAGCGCAGCAGGTCGAGCACGTCCGCGCGCCGCGCCGGCCGCTCGCCGCCCGCGAGGCCTCCGCCGCCGCCGCGCGGGGCTCCCTTGGAGCGCTCCTCGGCCCCGGGCAGAAAGAGCCACGTCTTGTTGCGGCTCTGCACGGCGTGGTAGCAGCTGTCTGCCATGCGCTCGAGCGTGTAGAAGCGCGAGGCCGACGAGCGCCGGCCGCCCTCCTCCTCCTCCTCCTCCTCCTCCGGCCGGTTGTTGGGCGGCTCGAGCGGCCGAGGGAGCGCGCCGGCCGACTGCGCCAGCGTCTCCATCCTCGGCAGCCGCGTCTTGCGCCCGGGGGAGGATGCAGGAGACGCCACGCGGCTGTGGCTGTGGCTGTGGCTGTGGCTGATCCCTTGGCTCGTGGCGCCGGCGGCTTGGCGCAGCGGCGGCGCGCGGAAGAGTGAGCTCTGGTGGAACGGCTGGTCGCCCTTCTGGTCCAGCAGGAACTGCCGCACGTCAAAGGCGCCGCCGGTGGTGCCGGAGCCCCCCGACAGGAGCGCGCGCGCCTGCGTCGACGGCAGATCCAGCTCCGCGCTGCCCACGGACGTGAGCGGCCGCAGGAGCGCGTCGTCGCCGCCGGCCCCCGAGCGCCGGGCGCCTCCACGCGCCGAGGCGTAGCGATGCGGAGGCGCGTGCTCGTCCATGGCGGTCGACCGATCGCCTGCGACGGGAGGCGGCGTAGTCCTTCAGCGAGCGGCGAATGGCCGCCACGGCGGCTTCAACCCAACCGCCGGCCGCCTGCTCACGTGACCGTTAGTACAAGTATTAATACGAGCAGCACCTCTTCGACGGACGGACGGACGGACGGACGGGTCAGCACGCACGAGGCTCAGTGAGCATACGGACGCGGCGCAGGGAGGGGCAAACCTGGGTGGCTCCGTGTTTGTCATTCTTTTCTCGAGGGGAGGCCGCCCAGTAGTGCGCGTGGTTGGAGAGCGGGCCGAGGGATGCGTACGTGTCCTGCGCGTCCATCAACCACCGAGACAAGGCGCCAGTCACCGTGAGCCACAGTCACAGGCGCCGGTACGTCCACACGGCCGCGCCCAGAGCTCACCGTGTTGGCGCTGCGCTTGGTTAGTCGCTCGTCAGTCGCTTGCTTGCCGTGTGCGCTCGCTCGTGTGCGCGTCTAGACCTCCGAGTCGATGAGGATCCACTTGATCCGGCGGAAGCACTTGCGCACAATCTCCTCGAGCTCGCCGTAGCGGCCGCTGTACATGAGCAGGTTGTGCATGAGGCGGAGGCGGTCGCCGACGAGGCGCAGCCGCTTCTTGATGAGGTGCAGCTGCGACGTGCCAAGGCCCGAGGGGATGAGGTTGTCGACGACCGTGCGGAACACGTAGCCGTCGAGCGGGTCGTCCAGCGACACGCGCAGCCGCAGCTCCTCGGGCGCCTTGTCGCCGAGCTCCTGGAGCTTGTCCTGGTAGCTCTCGAGCAGGGCCGTGACCTTGTCCCAGGCCTCTTCCTGGCCGGGGAGCGGCGCGAGGCGCGAGCCGTGCGCGTACTCCTCGTGGTACTGCTCGCGGCCGACGACGCGCAGGATCATGTTGAAGAGCGCGAGCTGCAGCGCAATGTTGTCGCCGGGCTTGTGGTGGAACTCCTTGAGCAGGCTCTCGAGCATCCAGAAGATACCCATGGCCTCGGACGGGTCGTCGCGGCACTCCCAGACGAGCTTGGCGACCGACACGTCCACCGCGAGCTTGTACTCGGGCGTCACGAGGCCAAAGTGCGCCATCCACTCGACCGACTTGGACAGGTACGACGCGCCCTGCTGCGTCGCCGCCGCGTCGTCCGAGCCGCGCATGTAGTCGTTGATCGGGTGCGACACGATGCGCTGCATGATGTCGGCGTCAATGTGCGGCGACAGCAGGCGCTGGAGCGCGATCGTCGGGTAGAGCGACTTGCGGCCGCTCACATCCGGCAGCAGCCCGCGCATGAGGAACTGGATACGCGACCACGACAGGCCCGCGAAGAGCAGGTTGCCCTGGCGATCCAGGCCGCGACGGCCCGCGCGGCCGGCCATCTGCTGCACCATGAGCGACGTGAGGCTGTCGTTCGCCGTGTCCTCCAGGAAGCAGCACGTGCGGAACGGCATGTTGACGCCGTAGGCCAGCGAGTCGTCCGAGAAGACGACGGCCAGGCGGCCGGCCTGCGCCAGCGCCTGCACCACGCGCAGGTAGGCGGCCGGCAGGTTCTGGTTGTAGATGCCGATGCCGCGGCGCAGCGAGCGCACGAGCGCGTGGCCGTCGTCCGAGTCCTCCGACAGCTCGCGGCGCAGCTGCCACTTGATCTCCTTGAACTCGGTCGCCGTCAGCCGCGACCCGACCGGCGTCAGCACAAACTCCGGGTGCGGCGCGTAAATGTCCGGCGGCGGCTTCTCCTCGAACGCCTGCGCCTCGCGCTCGTCCTCCTCCTTGCCCTTGGCCTTGACCTTGGCCTCGCGCTTCTTGACCGACGCCTGGGTCTTCTCCCACTCGGCGTACTCGAGCTGGACCTTCTCCCGGAAGCCCGGGTACCGCGCGAGTTCGGCGGCTTCAATGTCCGTCAGCAGCTGGTTGAAGAGCTGGCGGCAGCGCACCGAGTCGAGCTGGAAGGCGATCGCGGGCGTCAGCTGCTTGGCGCACAGCTGGTTCACCAGCGAGTGCACGTCCACCGAGCTTGTGGGGTTCGGGTCCTTCTCGTCGTGCAGCTCAATCACCACGTCCCGCAGACTCGCCGGCGGCGCGAAGAAGTCCAGGAGGCGCTGCGTCGCCTTGGGCTCCGACACCGCGAGCGCCTCCAGGCGCTTCTTGACCTTCTCCTCGTACATTTTCGACTCCATGAGCGTGATGCGGTGCGTGCGCTTGCCGAGGTCGACTTCGTACGCAGCCTCGTCCTCCTCGTCGCCCTTCTTGGCCTTGCTGCTCTTCTTCTTCGAGTCGCTCTTCTTCTTCGTCTTGTCCTTGGCCGCCGGAACCGCCGCGGCCTTGGGCCCCTTGTTCTCCTCGTCCTCGTCGTCCAGCGCGAAGAAGCGGTGCGGGTCCACGTCCTGGATCATGTCGGCCGGGTAGAACTGCTCCATCGCCTTCCACAGCGCGAACGTGTCGCGAGGCGTGAACGCGAGGTCGCCGGCGTCAAAGCCGTCCGTCGTCAGGTACTCGAGCGTCACGCCCGCGCACGGGTGCAGCTCCACGAGCTCCTTCTTGACGCTGGCGTCCGGCTGCGCCTCTTGGCGCCAGATGAGGCGCTGCAGGTTGATGAAGCGGCCCTTGTATTCGAGCAGGTGCACCTCGCGCGGGTGGTGCAGCTTCCACCAGCTCGTCATCTTCTCGGCGTTGCCGATGGTCGCCGAGAGCGCGAGGAAGGGGCACGTGACCGCCTTGATGATGCGCTCGAGCGCCGCGCCCTCGGGGCCGTTCAGGTCGTGCACCTCGTCGTACACGGCGTACTGGAAGTCGTAGCCAATGTCGATAAGCGTCGACTCGACCGCGCGCGGCGTGCCGACGGCGATGCGGAAGCCCGGCGGCAAAAAGACCGTGCCCTCCGTGATGAGCGCCACGGCGCCCTTGACCATGGCCTGGAAGAGCGCGGCCACCTGCCACGCGAGCGGGTCTGTAGGCACGATGAAGAGCACCTTGCCGCCGACCACCGACACGTAGGACGAGAGCACCGTCTTGCCGCTGCTCGTGGGCGCGCACACGATGACCGAGTGGCTCTGGTCAATGTGCGTGAGCACCGTGCGCTGCCAGTCGTCCAGGATGAACTTGTTCATGTGGTGCATGTTGAGCGGGGGCAGGCGGTCCGACATGTCCGTGAGCTGGAACTCGATCAGGTCGCGGCCGCTCAGAAAGTCGTTGACCGTCTTGACGTACTTGCGGTACTTCTTGTGGATGGCGTTGAGCTCGCTCTGCAGCTTGGCATCCTCCTCCTCGTCCATCTTGCGCTGCAGCTTGTCCACCTTGGCCTTCTTCTTGTCCTCGCCCGACCGGTCCTTGGTCAGCTTGGTGCGCTGGATCTCCCACAGCGTGTCGACCGCGTCAATGTACTCCTTCTTCTTGCAAAAGTCGCGCAGGATCTCGTACAGCTGCTTGAGGCGGCCCGTGGGCGTCACCATTTTCATCTTGATCAAATTGTTCGACTTCTTGACGTTCGCCAGCTTCTCCTCGTCCACGCGGCTCTGCTTCTCCAGCTTGTCCTTGGCCAGCTGCATGCGGATCAGGTCGGCCTTCTTGAGCTTGCCGCCCTTTTGCCCAGACGCCTCCTTGCCCCCCTTCTTGCCCTTCTCACCCGCCATGGGCGCCGGCGGGGGCGCCGCCTCGGCGGCGGCTGCTGCTGAGGAAGCCGCCGCCGCGTCCTCTGCGCTCGCCGCGGCCGCCTCGCTCTGCTCCTCCGGCCACAGGTTGCGTGGGTTGAACGGGTTCGTCGGCGCCAGGTCGCGCAGGATGACGGGCATGCGGTCCGGCCAGACCTTCTGCCAGTTCACGTCGAACATCTCGGACGTCTTCTTCTCCGGCATGGTGGCGAGGGAGCGTCCGTGTAGCGCCGGTGTTTCTTCTTTAGTGCAGCGCTAGTACTCGAAGCAGGATGCGGCACGCAGCGACGCCCTCTTCTCCTTTTCCTTCTCCTTCTCCTTCTTCTTCTTCTGCCTTTGGAGCTGCTCGCGGCGGGCTTGGATACCGACAAAGTGCCCGCCACCACCCACACGGCGCAAAGAAAGGACCAACACTCTCTCTACCGGTACAGATAGGTACATTGTACCTCTTTTCCAGTGCAGTGTACCCATAATGTACCCATCCTCCGGTGGCCCCGCATTCACGGTCCAATCCCTCCTCCATCTCGGCGACTCCACGAGCGGGTCTCATGGTACGTCGCCATGTCGCTGTGTCGCCTGTGCGATGTCTCTCTGTGTGGGTGCACACCTGATGATGGACCCGACTGGCGCTTGGCCTGCTGCTGCTGCAGAACCGACTGTTGTCGCTGGGGTGCTCGCGGCTGCCGGCTCTCGGCGCGGCGGCGGCGCTGGGCGTGGCCGCTGGCCACTCGTCGGCGCTTGGCGCCTCCGCGCGCGCCGAGGCCGAGGCCGAGGCCCCCAAGGCGGCCGACGGGTGGTACCCGCACGCGATCACCAAGCACTGGCACTTCTACCGGGGCAAGATGAACCCGAGCTCGGCCAAGTCGCTCAAGCTCTTCAAGTGCGCCGAGACGCCCATCGCCGACGAGATCGCCTCGTACCTCGGCGTCGAGCTCAACGACATGGCGGGTGCGTCGCCAGCTCGCTGCGGGACACGTGGATAGAGCGCTCGGCGACTCGTGGGCTGACGCGTGTGTGGCATTGGTGGGTGGGCGCTCGTATGCCAGTGCGCAACTTTGCCGACGGCGAGACGAGCATCAACGTGAACGAGAACGTGCGCGGCAAGCGCGTGTACATCGTCTCGTCGACCACCAACGTGGACCGGTAGGCGGCTCGGCGTCGTCGCTCCTTCCTCCAGTATGTCGTTGGCTTCCGCGGGCTCTAACGCGTCCGCTGTGGAGTGCCTTGGCGCCAGCATGATGGAGCTGCTGCTGTCCATCTCGGCCATGCGCCGCGCGTCCGCCAAGCGCATCACCGCCGTCATCCCGTTCTACGGGTACGCGCGCCAGGACCGCATGCACAAGGGGCGCGAGCCCATCGCCGCCGCGGTGCGTGGCCGACGGACTGGCCGAGCCAGCCAGCGCGTGGGCGGTCGGCGCGGTCTCCTCTAACGCCCAACTGTCTGCGCCGTCCCTCAATGTGGCTGGGCTTGCTTGGAGCAGGACGTTGCGCGGATGCTGGAGGTCATGGGCGTCGACCACGTCGTGACGGTGGACCTCCACAGCACCCAGGTCGAGGGCTTCTTCAAGCCGACCATCCCGGTTCGTGGAGGCTATGAGGCTTGCCGCTTGCATGGCGTGCTGCTGGCTGGCTGACTGCTAGCACAGCAACTGACGCAGTGCGACCTTTCTACCTCCACGACAGGTGGACAACCTGCAGGCGTTCCCCGTGGGCGCCGTGTACTTTTCCGAGATGGACATTGAGAAGCCGGTGGTGGTGGCGCCGCACTCGTCGGCCGTGAACCGCGCCGTCATGTTCCGCGACACGCTGTCCCGCTCGCGCGACGAGTTCGTGCCGATCGCGTTCGTGATCCGCAAGCACCACATCGACAGCAGCCGCCCGGGCGAGCTCGTGGGCGACGTGCGCGGCATGGACTGCCTCGTGGTCGACAACCTCGTGGACACGGGCTCGACGCTCATCAAGACGGCCAAGGTGCTCAAGAGCCACGGCGCGCGCAGCGTCACGGCCTTTTGCGTGCACGGCCGCTTCTCCGAGGACGTACGTGGCGACGGTCCATGGGCAAGGAGCACTAACGACGGACTGACGGATGGACGCGTGCCACTGCTCGTGTAGGCCATGCGCCTGCTCCAGGACTGCGAGGACCTCGACAAGCTCGTGACGACCAACACGATCCCCATCGACCCGGAGCTGCGCGCCGCGTGCCCCAAGGTCACGACGCTGTCGGTCGCGCCGTTCATCGCCGAGGTCATCTCGTGCATCCACACCAAGAGCTCCATCATCCAGGTGAGCAAGACCAAGTACTGAGGACGGAGTACTGAGATGAGATGAGCTGTCTGCGGTAACTACCGTAGTTTCAGTAGGTACCGGATAGCGAAATGAAGGCATGTGATTCGCTGAAAATGACTCTTTTACCTGCATTCTGTCCAATCAATCAAACGCGTGTATACCGTTCTAGGAAGACACCCACCCCGTGGCACTCGGACTCCTCCGACTTGGGAGCTGCTGCTGAGCGAGCATGATGAGCGAGGAGAAGAAGGCGCAGGACCTCGAGTTCATCGACGTGGAGGCGGGCGACGGCGCGGGCCCCTCGACCGGCGCGTCTGCGAGCGCCAAGGTGCCCGCCAGCGCCGAGAGCGAGGACCGCGAGGCTCTGTGCGTGCGCTCGCAGACCGTATACCAGAGGTATAGTGATGTACGGAGGAGGGAGGATGCGGACTGACGCCGTGGCCAGCTTGTCGTCGATGACCAAGGTGGTGACCAACGCCAAGCACCCGGTGGCCGCCTTCTTCCACATGCTGTTCAAGGTGACGCGGGCGCTGGCTTGGGGCCTGTGTACGGTACTTTGCTGTTGTGTAGCGACTGACGGACGGACGGACCAACGGACCAACGGACGCGCAGACGCTGGCGCTGGCCATGTACCTCTTCGGCGGGCTCTTCATCGACAGCTTCGTCTTCGTCTTCGTCGTGTGTATCCTGCTGCTCGCGTTCGACTTTTGGACCGTCAAGGTCCGTGCGCACGCGCCATGCGCCTCCCTACCCTCCCTCTCTCTCCCTACTCACTCGCCTTGCGCCTGGCGGGCGACACACACGCAGAACGTGACGGGCCGGCTGCTCGTGGGGCTGCGCTGGTGGAACCGCGTCAACGAGGACGGGACGAGCGAGTGGGTCTTCGAGTCGCACGAGGACATGGCGGCGATCGACGCGCTGGACGCGCGCGTCTTCTGGACGGGGCTCTACGGCGCGCCGCTGCTCTGGGCGCTGCTGCTGCTCGTCGCGCTGCTCAAGTTCAACGTGCAGTGGGCGCTCATCGTCGTGGTGGCCGTCACGCTCAGCGCCGCCAACATCATCGGCTACACCAAGTGCAAGAAGGACGCCAAGCAAAAGATGCGGGCGCTCATGTCGCGCGGGGCGCTCGGCGCGCTCGGTGGCTCCTCGCTCATGTCCACCCTCGGCGGGCTGGCGCTCAGCGGCGTGGCGACAGCGGGCGGCGGCGTCCAGAGCGCCACGCGCAAGCAGGCGGTGCCCACCAGCGAGACCGTGTGAGGGAGGGTGGAGGGACGTCGGCTGCCCGTTGGTTCTCGGGTTACGGCTACGCTAGCGGTGGGGACAGCGAGTCAGCAACGTAACGCCGTCAAGACAATCGGAAAATGCATTCTTGAGCTTGTTGGTCGCCGGTCGACGGCGTGCAGGCGGCAGCCAGCAGCTCTCTCGAGCCGGCCGCCAGCCTATTATAGTCGTCAACCGCGCATGAGCCGCGTGGATCGGGTAGGATAGAGTACCCACGCACGCACGCACCCACCAATCCACGCAGCGTCCGTACCGCCATAGTCGCCGCGCCGCGCCATCGCTGGGCGTGGATCCGCCCCGCAAGCCCGGCGCGCGGCCTCGACCAGCTGCTTACTGTCCAGCGGGAGGCGCGGTGATGAGGTCCTTCATCTGCTCGTTCAGCTGCGTGTAGAACTTGTGGTACTCGAAGATGTCTCCCTTGCCCCGGCGCACCTCGACGAGGTGCAGGCTGTCGGCCAGCATGTAGATCTGGATCACGACGCCGACCGCGCCCTTGGGCGTCTGGAGCACCGCCTTGACCTTGGACGCGCTGTCGACGCTGATCTCGCAGCTCTGGCTCTCCAGGTAGCCGGTCAGGCGCGTCATGATGCTCGCCGCGGGGATCGTCGACGTGAACTGCGTCGAGCGCTTGACGCGCTTTTCGTCGTTGCTCTGGAACATGCGGTTGAGCGCCATGCCGCCGCACATGTTGATCAGGTCAAACGCGTTCATCACCTTGAGCCCGCCGTCGCCCTTGGCCTTGTTCTCAGAGTTGATCTCGTCCTGGTTCTCCAAAATGGCGGCGTCCAGGTCCGCCTGACTCGGCTTGAGGCTCATGGCGCCCGCGCCCGCCACCGGCGCCGCCGATGGCGCGGCCGCAACAGGCGCCGCCGACGGCGCGCCCGTCGAGTTGACGTACCAGTCGTCCTGCATGATGTCCGCGAGCGTGACGCGCGTCGCCGGGTCCGGGATGAGGATGCGGTTTAGCAGCGCCTTGGCGCGCGGCGTGAACCAGCTCGGGTACGAGAACTCGGCCTTCTGGATCTTGCGGAAGAGCGCCGACATGGTGGGCTCGTCGAACGGCAGGAAGCCCGCGAGCAGCACGTACAGGATGACGCCCATGGACCACACGTCGGCCGCGCGGCCGTCGTAGCCCTTGTCGGCCAGCACCTCGGGCGCCACGTAGTTGGGCGTGCCGCACGTCGTGTGGAGCAGTGACGCGCGCGAGTTCTCCGCGCCGTCCGGCCCGCCGCCCTCGTACAGCGCCGACAGTCCAAAGTCCGAGATCTTGAGGTCTCCGTTCTCGTCCAGCAGCAGGTTCTCTGCGCATAGCGAGCAATGCAAAGCAATGCAATGCAGCAGCGAGCGGTCAGCACACTGCAATGAGGTCCTTGCCGTGCCGACGGGCCGACAACCAACGTACCCGGCTTGAGGTCGCGGTGGCACACGCCGCTCTGGTGGCAGTACAGCACGCCGTCCACCAGCTGCCGGAAGTAGAACCGCGCCGTGTCCTCGCTGAACCTGCGGTGGGGGTGGGGTGGGTCCAACCAATGCACGAGGCTCAGTGCGTGCTCCTGGTCGGAGCCGACAGACAGTCGCAGTAACCGCAGGCAACGCACCGTCCCTCGCTGACGATCTTGTCGAACAGCTCGCCGCCAGTAATGAGCTCCAGGACAATGAAGATCTGCGTATCGGGCGTCCGGTTAGCTCTGTACGGCGGGTGGCGGACACTAGCTGAGCAGCACACGCCGCCTATTAATAGGGCTCACCTTGGTGCGGCTGGCGAGCACCTCCTTGAGCACCACGACGTGCTTGTGGCGCACCATCTTCATGATGGAGATCTCCTTCTTGATTTGCGCGCCCATATTCTGCTTCTGGATCTTCTCCTTGTCCAGCACCTTGATGGCCACGCGCTCGTCCGTCTCCGTGTTCACCGCATACTTGACCCTGTTGTGCACGTCCTTAGTCTCCGGCGCTACCAGCTACGGTACTCTGCAGCTACTCGCAGACGCGGCCACGTACTTGCCAAAGGTGCCCTCGCCCAGCGTCTTGCCGATCTCGTACTTGCCTGCGCCACCACCAGTGAGCGCGCCGTCACACGCCACACAGCGAGCCAGCCCATCTCTCCCCATGTTGCGACGCGCTCCCCCTTCGCACGCCGCCGCCTCCCGTACGCGCCATGCGGTTGCGACCGGAGAGCGGGCGGGGGAGAGGAGGGACGGATGCATGTACGCACACGAGCAGCCGACGTACCGACTTTCTTGACCATCGCGCTGACGTCCGAGGGGTCCGAGAGAGAGCCGCCGCCTTCACTACGTATATATAGTCTAGTCCGCTCGCTGGGGTCGCGCTTGCTGCCGTCCGGTCTGCAAGTAAGAGAGCTTCTCGTGCTCGGAGCTTCTCGTCGGGAGGGCGTTTCCGGTTCTTCCGAAATTCTTTAGATCGACTCGAAGGGAGTCTAAAACGGGGAAACTTTGCTAGGATCACCAACATATATGCGTTTATAGAGTGTAAATATTGGGTTTCAGAGGAATCGTGAAACGGGTCAGTACATTTAGTATGGTTAGCAAAACAGACGCAGCAGGCGAAGCAGGCGAGCGCAGCCCGCACGGAGCAGCGCTGTGATAAGCTTTCAGGGCTCGGACGCGTGTTGCTGTGGCTCGGTATGAGGTGGATGCTGTGCAGCAAGGCCATCATGACCTTTGCCTTGTCGCCATCCAGACCCGGCGGTTGGTTTTCGGTTCCATGTCAAAGTGCGTACTGATTTAGCAAATGCAATGTCTTGTTTATGGAGCGTTGATGTTGGTGGCCGTAGGGAGAGCCACCAAAAACGTGTTTGTAACTGGAAACGTCATCAGCAAATTGCTGTTTGACGTGTTGATGTTGACGTTTTGTTAAATGTTTTCGCTCGTGTCAGATACGTTTTCAAACCTCGACACGCTGTAAACACCGGTACTTGCCAATCTAAAGAGCCACTCCCGGTATTTACCGAATGCCACACCGGTTTTTTTTTGCTCGGCGCTATCGTCCGTCGACGAGACCACCATTCCGACTTGAGCTGCCCTGCCTAAGCCTGCCGATCACCAAGGAGGCCACAGACGACACGATGGACATGGACGACGACGCGCCGCCGCTGCTGCTGCCGGCGGACGCGGCGGCTCCCTCTACAGCTCCCTCTGCAGCTTCGGCGCTGCCTCCCGGCGTCAGTGGCGGCGCTCCATCCCGCTCGGGGGTGCCCGTGACGATCCTGTCGGGCTTCTTGGGGGCGGGCAAGACGACGCTGCTCAACTACATTCTGACGGCGCAGCACGGCAAGCGCATCGCGGTGATCGAGAACGAGTTCGGCGAGCAGGTGGGCGTGGAGCGGCTGGTGGCGCGCAACGGGCGCGACGGACAGGTCTTCGACGGCTTCTACGAGCTCAGCAACGGCTGCGTGTGCTGCTCGGTGCGCGACGACCTGGTCAACACGCTCGAGCGGCTGCTCGAGGTGCGCGACCGCTTCGACTACATCCTCGTCGAGACCACGGGCATGGCCGACCCGGGCAAGGTCGCCTCCGTCTTCTGGGTCGACGCCGAGCTCGAGGGCCGCATCTTTTTGGACGGCATCGTGACGCTCGTGGACGCGCCGCGGCTCGGCTTCCTCCTGGCGCACCCGGACTCGCAGCGCGAGGCATTCGCGCAGCTCGCCTACGCCGACCGCGTGCTGCTCAACAAGAGCGACCTCGTGCCGGACGAGGCGCAGCGCCGCGCCATCGAGCGCCAGGTCGCGACCGTCAACGGCATCGCCAGCTGCTCCTGGACGCTGCGCGCGCACGTGGACCTCGACAGCGTGCTCAACATCCGCGCCTTCACGTCCGAGCGCGCCGCCGCCGTCGAGCAGCAGGTGCACCAGCTGCTCCAGCGCGAGGACGAGTCCATGGACGGCCAGTGCGACGACCAGTGCGCGCATCAGAGCGGCGGCGGGCACCATTCGCACGCGCACGAGCCGGTGCACACGGGCGGCATGCAGACGACGTGCGTCACCATCCGGCGCGGGCCGCTGGACCAGGACAAGCTCGAGCGCTTCCTGGGCGAGCTGCTGTGGGAGCGCGCGAGCGCAGAGGCGCACGCCGAGCCGCGGCAGCTGCTGTTCCGCATCAAGGGCGTGCTGGCCGTCGCCGGCGAGCGCAACAAGTTCATTTTGCAGGCCGTGCACGAGCTGTTCGAGGTGTACGAGTCGGACGAGCAGTGGCCCGCCGGCGCCGCGAGGGTCTCGCGCGTCGTGTTCATCGGGCTCCACCTGCAGAAGCAGCGGCTGCAGCAGCAGCTCGACGCCTGCGTCCACGTCCAGAGGTGAAGAGGTGAAGAGTAGTCGAAGTGGCATGGGCGGCAACGCTCAGCCGCACGGTGCCGCACGGTAAACACGGGTCCTTTGTCCACAAACAAGCACGCGAATCAGAAAAATATGGATGTGGTCCATATCGTAGTTATATTTACGGCTGTATGGAATAGTGAAACCAACACAGTCATGTCATCTTATGGATTGCATCCATTAATAATACTTAAAAAGAACTGATTTTGTGCTGCACCCTAAAACTTAATGTACCCACGAGCGCGGGTGCGACGGCTGCAGTGCCGCCGCGATGGACCTCAGCTGCATGAGCGCCCAGACGAGGGCTGCACGGCCGGAACGAAGGACTCGGCGGCCACCAACGGGCTCCTTGACGTCGTCCAGTGGCTGTATGGTCTCTGCGGCGAGCCGCTCACGGAGGAGGCGCTGTGCAGCGCCGTCTCGAGCTGCAGTGCGGCTCATGCGGCCTGGGTGCTCGCGTATACGGACGCCAAGCCATTCCGCGCTCAGCCAGCGACCTGGATATGCTGACAGCGCTGCGCGCGGACGGCAGGTGCGCCTGGGGTGGCAGCTGGTGCAATGCGACGCCGTGGAACTACCGACTCGAGGCGCTGCAGTGGATGGTGCGCGAGAAGGGGACTGGTCTGGCCGGAGCACGAGCCTGGACCGACGTGTGCCTGCGCGACGGCCTCGAGGAGCTCGAGACGATCTCCGGCCCAAGCGCGTGACCAGTCCACGCTCCTAAGGCGCCCTTGCGTGCTGCCATCACGTCCGAGTCGACAAGAGGACCCTGCGTCATCACATGAGCGACCAGCAAGCAACAAGCATCCGAGTGAGCATTACAGTCGGCGCCCGCGATCCCTCCGTCGCGAGCAAGCGTGCGCTCCGGCAGCTCCTCTCGGCCTCTCGTCCGCCCCTTTCCGCCGTCGCCGCGTCGCCTCGCGCGTCTCACAAGCTTCGTGGCGCGTTTACACGGGCGTGAGCCCCATGGAGGCGCGCAGCTGCTCGTAGACCATGAGCGAGATGATGGTGTGCGGGCCGAGGCGGAACCAGTTGGGCAGCCAGCCCTTGAAGAAGCCGCGCACGCCCTCGGTCCGGAGCACGTTCAGGAAGACGCGGCCCATGACGTTGCCGCCGCCGCCCTTGGAGCTCTCGGCCATGATCTTGGTCTTCATGACGTCGAAGGGCGACGAGGCGGTCGCGGCCGTGAGCCCCGCGAACATGCTGGACGCCATGTGCACGGCCAGGCCCTCGTCCAGCGACGTGTGCGTGAGCAGCCCGTGCTTCATCTGGTCGTAGCTCGGCAGCTGCGCGGCCGTGAGCAGCATGGCGCGCAGCGTCGTGGGCCCGACCCCGCGGTAGAAGCCCCGGAGCAGCCCCTCGTGGCGGTAGATGTCTCTGCAGGCGACCCAGAAGCTGTCGCCGTAGCGCAGGCCCGTGCGGTCGGCCTGCATGCGCGTCTTGACCAGGTCCATGGGGTTCATGATGGCGCTGCCGATGCCGCCGGTCGTGGCGCCCGCCAGCAGCTTGATGGCCAGCGGGGACGTGCCGCGCTCGCCCGCCGCCAGCCCGGGCGTCTGCTGCTCGTACAGCTCCTTGACCACGTCGTAGGCGCCGAAGCGGATGCCCGAGTAGCAGTACTCGCGCAGGAAGGAGGCCTGCCAGCCCTTCATGAGCCCGCGCGCGCCCTCCTCGCGCGCCAGCGTCCGCAGCCCGTGCGCGAGGCCCGTGTAGCGCGTCTCGGCCGCCGCGAGGCCCGCGCGCGGCGTGTCGACGGCCGCGGGCGGCGCGAGCGACTGCAGCTGCAGACGCACCTTGACCACGTCGATCGGGTTGGTCACGGCCGTCGCCAGGGTGTTGGCGAAGCCGCCCAGCACAATCTTGAGCGCCACGCTCTCCTCCTCCTCCGGCTGCTGCTGCTGCTGCTGGTGTTGGGCCGGCGGCGGCGGCAGCGCCAGCCCGGAGGAGGTGGAGGATGCGGCTGCAGGCGTCATGCTTGCAGTCTGGGTCTATCTATGGAGCGGTAGGCGCGGGCGGGGCGGAGGGGGAGAAAGAGAGACTGGAGGAGCGAAGTGATGGCGGCTGCTTGGGCGTGCTGCTGAGACGGAGGCGCGTGGCTTTGCGCGATTCTGCATGGGTTCATTACTTGGCTTTAGTGACGTTTCAGAAACTTTACATGTGACATGCTAGGATGTAGAAATACTTTAAACAAGTGAAGGGCGGTTTCATTGTCCAATAGAGCTCAAGTCGTGTCCTTGGAAAGAGGGGATGCTTATAGCTGAAGTGGCGGTCCGCGCCGACACATTCACCCGAGACGCAACGACTCGAGTCCGAGTCCTAGTGCACTTACCTCATTCAATACACTACAGTACTGCACTCACACCCTTGTGAATGAAGCAGCAGAGATCGGTGTATCTCCACTCTCGGTCCGGTACAGTATGCACTGTAGCCCCTACTCGCTACATCACCCTCATCGCCCCACCCGCATGGCGTCGCGACATCAACCCACTCAAGCACCGCACGTGTTGATAACATTAGACAGGGCGTCCGTCGGCCGGAGGGCCCGGCTGGGGGCGGCTCTAGACGGGTCGGAGGCCCATCTTGGCGCGCAGCTCCTCGTAGACCATGAGCGAGATGATGGTGTGCGGGCCGAGGCGGAACCAGTTGGGCAGCCAGCCCTTGAAGAAGCCACGCACGCCCTCGGTCCGGAGCACGTTCAGGAAGACGCGGCCCATGACGTTGCCGGCCTGGAAGTGCTCGGCCGAGGCGGCCGTCTTGGAGCACTCGTTCATGATCTTGGTCTTCATGACGTCGAGCGGCGACGAGGCGGTCGCGGCCGTGAGCCCCGCGAACATGGAGCAGGCGATGTGCACCGCGAAGCCCTCCTCGAGGTCCGTGTGCGCCAGCAGCGTCTCCTTCATGTGGTCGTAGCTGGGCAGTTGCGCGGCCGTGAGCACCATGGCGCGGAAGGTCGTGGGCCCGACCCCGCGGTAGAAGCCCTTGACGAGTCCGTCGTGGTTGTAAATGTCTCGGCAGGCGAACACAAAGCTGTTGCCGTAGCGCAGGCCCGTGCGGTCGGCCTGCATGCGCACCTTGACGAGGTCCATGGGGTTCATGATGGCGCTGCCGATGCCGCCGGTCGTGGCGCCCGCGATCAGCTTGATGTACAGCGGCGTGGTGGCGCGCTCGCCCGCCGACAGCCGGAACACGCGGTCCTCGTACAGCTCCTTGACCACGTCGTAGGTGCCGAAGCGGATGCCCGAGTAGCAGTACTCGCGCAGGAAGGAGGCCTGCCAGCCCTTCATGAGCCCGCGCGCGCCCTCCTCGCGCACGACGGTGCGCAGCCCGTGCGCGAAGCCCGTGTAGCGCGTGGGCGCGGGCGTCGGCAGCGGGTGCGCCGCGTTCGGCTCGAGCGACTGCAGCTGCAGCCGCACCTTGACCACGTCCACCGGGTTGGTCACGCACGCCGAGATGGTGTTGGCGCAGCCGCCCAGGATCACCTTGAGCCCCACGCTCTCCGTCAGGTGCGCGTGCTTCTCCACGACCGCCTCGACGCCCCCGAGGTGGTGGTGGTGGCCTTCCTGCAGCGGCGACGACGTCAGCGACATGGCTCGGGTGGAGAGGTGGAGAGGTGGAGGAGGGGGCGGTCGAGCTAGCCGGGCGCGTGCTGCTGCTGCTGCTGCTGCTGCTGCTGCTTGGGCGACGAATGGAGGAGTGAGCGAGCGAACGGGAGGCCGGCGCCACGTCCGTCAAGTTCGGCGAGGGCGAACGCCACCCCCCTCCTCACAATACAGTAAGGACCGACTTTAACTTGGGTTCAGTATCATTCGGCCGGCGGCTCTTGGTCAGCGACCGACCAGCTCAAAGGGAAGGAATGTTCCCCTGGGTTAAATGACTGAATAGAATACTGAATGACCTTGGCTTAATGAGCTTTATATAAAGCCAGTGCAATAGAGGTTAACGCACAGTCACTATATAGAGGGTATACCTACTTCAACTGGAAGAGCGAGGATGCGGATTGAAGTTGGGGCGGGGCAGCTGCATTCCTCTGACACGCATGTCGTTCCGCGCTCCCATTGGTCCGCAGCCTCCTTTCACATCAGTAGTCGACGGCTTAACAACCCCAAGCACCGTTGTTAAAGCGACTCTAATGCAGCGTTTCTATAACCATTCCGGCGGGATTCGGACCAGCTTTTGCCGCACCCACGCCCACTTCGTGACGCTGACGTAGCAGCCGGCCAGTGACGCCCGCACGTCACCATCAATCCTATGTATCCATCTACTGTACAGTTCCAAACTATAACGCGTTGCCGTCTACAGTACAGTGTATCTACTGTAGATCGCCACAGCCTCCATGACGCCCACGCATCACTATTCAGCCTGTCATTGTATCGAGCCAAGACTAGAACGCGTTGCCCTCTACGTACAGCCAGCAATCTACAGTAGTACGTCATTCTAATTATAATACCGGTAGGGAGGCGCTTCCTGCCCCCCATAATAGCCTCCGCCATCGCCAATCAGCCGACCACGCAACGTCACTACAGTATACTACAAGCAGTGCCTTGGAGCCCATGCAAGTGCAGTCCGAGGGCGACGAGAGGGCGCGCGAGCAGGCGGCGCTGGCCATCCAGGAGGCCTGGCGCCGCCGCCAGCCGGAGCTCAAGCGCAGCGCTGAGCCGGGCCTCGAGGACCCGCCTGCCGGGTCCGGCCAGAGCCGCTGCGTCGTGTGCCTGGCCCTGGTCCCCAGCGCCACGCATGCGGCCGCGGGCGCCGACGAGGACCTCGAGGCGCCGCTCTGTGTCCCCTGCGCGCGGCGCGCGGCAGCCTCGGGCGCCGGCGACGCGCCTGGGACGCGGCTGACGCGGCTCCTGCGCGTCGAGGCCGAGGTGCGCGGCCAGCTGCAGCTGCTGCGCGGCCAGCACGAGCTGCTGCGCGCGCAGGCCGAGGCGCTGCAGGCGGCCAGGCGCACGAGGGCGGCGCAGGCGGCGGAGGCGCAGCGCCTCGCCCGGGAGCGGCGGAGACTCGTGCGGGGGCTGCTCGAGCGCCGCAAGCGCGAGGAGGAGCGCAAGTTCCAGGCGTTCGCGGCGGCGGCGGAGGAGGAGGAGGGACGGGTCGCCGAGGCGCCAAAAGCAGCCCGTAAGCTCGCCAAGAAGCCGAGGAAGAAGCCCGCGGCGCCGGCGACGTCCTCGCCGGCGGCAGTCGAGGAAGCGTCCGAGCCGCCGACGCCTGCGGTGGCAGCTCCAGCGACGGACACCGCGAGCGACAAGCGGCGGCCGCGAGACGCCCAGGAACACGCGCGGCAGCTCTGGCGGAGGCGCAGGCAGACGCTCGACTGCTACGCGCAGGACCTGGCGCCGCTGGCGGACGGCAGCAGGCCCAAGCGGCTGCCGACCGCCGCGCCCAAGGCCAAGCGGATCGCGTCCCCGGTCGTCCCCAGCGCCAGCGCCAGCGCCAGCGCCAGTAGCCACATCGCCAAGCCGCGCCGGCCGAAGAAGAACAAGGCGGTCCCCGTCGGCGTCCGGCTGCGGCCGCTGCCTGCCGGACGCGCCGCGGATGCCCAGCTCAGCAACCAGCTGGACGCGCTCGAGTCGGTGCGCTACCGGTCCGGCTCGCCCTGGCCGGCGACGGCCGCGCCCTCCCCGCTCACGGCCGAGATCAAGCCCGTCTCGTGGGTCTACGAGCTCGAGGAGGACCTGGGCGGGTCCGCAGCGGCCAGCGCGAGTCCAAGGCCGCTCGCTGCGGCCCGAACGCCGACCAGCAGCGCCGCGAGCCTCTTCCCGCCGCTCCTGCGGCCGCTGCCGCCGCCCGTGGCTGTCTCGTCGCCGCCGCCGCCGCTCAGTGTCGTGGTGGGTGGCCAGTGGGAGTACTCGAGCGAGCGGCTGGCCGGGCTGCTCGAGAAGTACAGCGTGTCGGTCGCCGAGGCGGCTGGGGCCGAGGGTAGGCAGGGCGTGAGCTCGGTGCAGCACTGGGCGGGGCCTGGGCCTTCCTTGCACACTCGACATGGATTAAGTAAGTAGTACGTAGGAAGGAAGGACTTTTGCTCTAAATACAACGGCGGCGCCGGGTCAGTTGTTGCAGCGCAGCGTGAAGAGCGGCGCGACCGTCTCCGTCTCCCAGCGCAGGATGATGAGCAGCACCTCGACGCCCCAGAAGGCGTTGTGCGGGTCCTCGGCGCGCATCTCGCCGCCGAACGAGAAGCGGCAGCCGCCGCCGTCCGCCTCGTCCTCGGCCAGCATCCTGTCCTCGTCGCCGTCGAACAAGCACACCCGTAGCCACGCGCACAGACACTGGTGAGAAGAGACCCGGCCGCATGGCGGGAATCGGAGTAGATCCCCACAAGACGGACTCACCAGGTGAACTCGTCCTGCCAGCACTCGCGCTTGCCGACTTGGTCGATGGAGAGCGCGTCGTCTGCGACGCGCACGGGGTCGAGTCCGTGCGCGAGGATGAGCGCGCCGCGGTCCGTCTCGAAGCGCGTGAGCAGGAAGAGGCTCTTGAGCACGGCGCTCTGGCCCGTCTGGTTGACGGTGCGCAGGCAGACGACGTTGTTGACGTCGAGCGTCTGCACGACGCGCAGCGACACGTGCAGGTAGTGCGAGTAGAGCTTCTGCGCGCGGCGCGGCGAGGCCAGGAGGCGCCAGGAGGCGGCGGCCAGCTGCGCGCCCGAGCGCCGCGCGAAGCGCTTGGCGAAGCAGAAGCGCAGCTGGCCCGCGTCCGAGTAGGCGCGGCGGTCCGCCCAGCCCATGGCCGAGCGCGGCGGCGGCACGCTGCGCTGCGCGTCCAGGTAGGCGGCCACGCGCCGGAAGCCCTCGCGGCCCACGCGCATGCACTCCTCGAGCGACAGGCGGCGCGCCAGGATGACGAGCGGCCCGCCGTCGCTCGCCAGGCTCGGGCCCGCGCGCTTGTCCTCCTCGGCGCGCGCGTCCAGCAGGTGCTGCAGGCTCGCGTGCGCCTTGCTGAAGCCCATCTGCCGCTCGCGCAGCTCCTCGTTCTCCACGTACAGCGCCTTGCGCACGCGCGCCAGCTGCAGCAGGCTCGGCGCGGCGGCGGGGCGCGTCGGGGACCGGTCCACCGTCATGACGGCCTGCCTGGCCGGGACGGACTCGGCGGCCGACTCGGCGGTGGTGAGGACGGGGACGGGGACGGGGACGGGGACGGGGTCGGCGGCGGCCTCGGCGGCCTGGAGCAGCCGCTCGTACTTGGCCTCGAGCGCGTCCACCTGCGCGCGCAGCTCGCTCAGGTTGTACTGTGTGCGAGCAGTCGGTCCGTTGGTGCTTGGCTTTGATAGAGAGATAGATAGAGAGAGAGAGAGAGAGAGAGAGAAGGGGCGTACGATCTTGCGGTAGTAGCTGCGGCGCACTTTGCTGCGGTTGCGCTCGCGCCGGTCGAGCTCCGAGGGCGACAGCTCGAGGTCCTGCAGGAACTGCTGCTGGATGCGCTTGTTCATCACGAACGCCATGGCGGCGGCCGGTCGGTCGGCCGGTCGGTCGGTCGGTTGATGAGGCGAGAGTCGACTAGCGAGGGGCACAAGGGACTGTACAGTACGAAGTGCGCGCCACGACGGACGGGTGCGCGGCGGACGGCAAAAGCGGAAAAGAGGCCAAGGCCGCAGGCGGCGCCAAGGCGTCCGTCCACGACGCGCTTCCCCTCCTTGAGCTTGCGCATCGGAGCTGTTGGGAACGACCTCTATAAAAGTATATTCCATAGCAATGGATGCACATGACGACATTAAATGTATCGAGTATTGACTGCGAAATAGAATAACCTGAGCAAATACGGGTGGACAGATGGACGCAAAAAAGTTCCTCCGTGGGTGCAAGGATGAGCGCATCGAGTCTGGCCTCGTGCGTGTAGATGACGCGCCGGCCGTCACGTCGGCAACGGGCGACTGACAAGCGAGCTTGAAGCCACACGCTCGCGGTTCCGACTCGTGACTGGTTGGATCCATCGCGACGCACTACTCCGTGTTGTTGCTCAGTACAGTACGGTACGGTACGAGTCCGGCGGTGTGGCGGCCACCCACCCGCCTCGTACGCTCGCTCGCTCGCGCCCTACACTACAGTACACACTACGCCTGCCCTCCCCAGTGTCCGCGCGCTCCTCCTCGCCCGGACCGCGCTCATTGCGAGGGGTGGGTGGGGCGTGCGTGTCGAGTCGACACTGACTGACTGCGGCGCATCCCGGGCCGGTCGCTGTGTCAAGTCGCTCGCGCGCTGTGACCGCGGGCGCGTCACCTTGGCGGCCGTGGCCGCCGCGTCAAGCCCGCTCGCTCGCCGTCCGCCGCCGCCGCGCCTTCACGACAGCGGCTCGCCGAGTCCGAGGTTCTGCTCCCAGCGCAGCGCGATCTGCAGGTTCTCGAAGAGCCAGAAGGAGCGGCTGCGGTCGCCCATGTTGTTCATGATGCCGCCGTGCACCACCTTGAGCGTGTTGGCGGCCTCGCCGTGGTCGCCCGGCAGCTCCTCGACGTTGAGCCAGTACATGGACTGGCGCCACTCCTGGCGCTTGCGCAGCGACAGCGACGCCGAGTCCTCGACGCGCAGCGTGTGCTCCTCGCGCTTGAGGCCCTTGCAGATGAAGAGGCAGCCGCGCGCGGCCGCGTGCGGGATGCGCGTCATGATCATGAGCGCCGTCGTGATCGAGTCCTCGCCCTCCTTCTCCATCGTGCGGAACAGCACGTAGCTCTTCTCGTCGAAGATCTGCATGACGTGGAAGCGTGTGTGCAGCGCCGGCGCGTACAGCTTGCTGTGCCGGTCCGGACTCGTGAACGTCTCCCAGGCCGTGCGCGCCACGACGTCGACGCTCGGGTAGCGGTCCGCGCCAAAGTGCTTCTCAAAGTAGTAGCCGAACGAGTTGTCCTTGGCCACGTGCGAGCACGTCCAGCCGAGCGCCGTGTCGGTCGTGATCATGTTGTGCCGGCTCGACACGAACGCCTCGAACGTCTGCTGCGCCTCGTGCGCGAACCGCGAGAACGCCTCGAACGACATTTCGTCCATCACGATCATGGGCGTCGGCATCTGCACCTCGTGCTCCGCGGGCGCCGTGATCGAGTGGTCCATCTGTATATACACGTCCGTCGTGACGTGTCGTTAGTGATTGATCCATATGCAGGGATCCTTCCCATGCAGGGACCATGCAAGAGTCCTCATGAGTCCACGGGCGACGACGCACCAGCTGGTAGTTGACGTCAAAGAGGCGCTGGAAGCGGAACGAGACCTTCTCTCGCTCCTCGAACGTGTCCTGCAGCGCCTGGTTCTCGAGCCAGAGGCGGTCGCGCTGCCGCGAGAGCTCCAGGTAGCGCTTCATCAGGCTCGAGGGCTCCTTGGCGCTCTCGGCCTTCTCGCGCTCCGTCTTCTCCTCCCACTGCGACAGCAGCCGGTGGTACTGCTGCCGCAGGTGGTCCGCGTGCTTGCGCAGCTCGTCCAGCGTCTCCAGCTTGCGGTAGTACGAGCGCTTGACCGAGTTGCGGTTCTTGGCCTTCTTGACCTCCTCGGACGCGCCCGCGGTCGACAGCCGCGGCCGGGTCAGCGCCCGCGGCGAGGCCGACGACAGCGACGTGGGCGACTGCGACTGCGGGGACGAGCCCGAGGACGGCGGGGAGCCCGGGGGCGCGGCCGCCGCGCGCGCCGCCGCCGCCGCGCTGCGCTTGCGCTTCTTGGCGTTCGTCGACATCTCCTCGGCCAGCATGCTCAGCAGCTGGCTCGTGATGTCCTCGTCGTCGCTGCTGCCGCCCAAGGGCGCGATGGACAGGTCCTGGAAGTCCATGGGGGCGTCGGGAGGGGGAGGGGGCGCGTCAGGGCGGGCGGCAGGGGGGCCGTGTCGAACAGAGGAGCAGTCGGTCGCTCCGATGGCGTCGAATTCTTCTCTGGAGCCCGTGGTTCCATAGGTTGCGCGCCTGAGAGTTTTAGCATTTGAGATACGTTTGGTTCCGGATTTCGACCAATCATGTGGCGGAAACAGATGCCGAGCGATGGTGACAGGTGGAAAACGAAGTGATTATGAAGGGAAAATTTGGCGTTGGGGTCCACAGGAGCGACTCCCTCCGTCTTAGACGGACCGGACCGTCTATCAGTGCTCCGCGCTCATCCTCCGAGATTCGCCGTTGGTTCAGTATAGTATGTATGTATTAAATACCAGTCGCGTCCAACCACTGGATGCTGCTGCGTCTTGTTGGAGGAACCGATCGGGTCCCGAAACGAGTCGGACACCCCACGTTTTACAACACTCGAGGTGGGGGGGGGGTATCTTGGAGAAAGGATGGCGTCCACGCCTTCGGTTCTCACTTGGCGTTTGTATGCAACGAGATTTGTGATTTGTGCAGCGTGTCGTTTCGCCACCAAGCAGAACTCGGCGGCAAAGACGGCGCTCCATGGAGCGTTTCTCTTGGCGCCGCGCCGTGAGGCTGCTGAATTGACGCGGCCGAGCCGAGCCGCGCACCATGGCCGGTAATCCGCAGCAGACTGATACTGACATTGGCCAGCTCGAAGCAGGCGGCGGCGGATCGCCCCGTGTCTTTGCCGCAAGTGGATTGTTCTGCTCTGTGCCGTTGCCGTCAAACGCATTGTGCATACGTATCAGGCTGCTATTATTGAATAGCAGCTCGAGTCTCGACGGTGCTGCCGTAGCTCGGTGCGTACGTTGTCGTCTCCAGTCTCCAGATATGGACGCGCCACGACCACGCGGCGTATCGGCGCTTTCGTTCGGTTGGATACATTATAATGTACGTAGGCTGGATGGTCATCCGTACACGTGTGCGACCAGCCCGCAGCGGCGCTACGGCGTGGCCGCTCGCGCGTCATGCGCAGTTCCCAAGGCCTCCGAGGCGTGGAGAGCTCCAGTAGTAAACGTATGTACTGTACCGTACTCGTGTGGCATGACCGTGAAGTGTGTATTCGCCGCCCCCAGCTGTTTCCCGTGAATCAACTCTGCGCAGATGGTGGCCAATTGAGTGCGACACTTCAATCGATTGATCGGATAAGAGGCGGGACAGTTGGTGGACGTAGCCATCATCTCTCTCGAATCAATTGGCGTGAGTCTTGATGCGTTATCGCACTTAAATAGTCGGCCGCTTCCCGCTGCTCTGGTCCGAGTGGCCAACGCCGCCGTCGCAGTTGGAACGGCCTTGTGTGGGGTGGGGGGGAGCTTCTCGCTCTCTTCTTACAGACCAACGGGACCAACGAACGGGGAATGACTCACGACGTGGGCTCGTACAGCTGCAGCAGGCGCTGGCGGAAGTGGAAGCGGTCGGCGAGGCGCAGCTTTAGCTGCTGCTGCTCCTCGAGCAGCGCGCCGCGCACCAGCGTCAGCTCGGCGTACAGGTCGCGCGGCGTGATGCGTCGCTCGCCGCGCTGGAAGGCGGCCGGCGCGTCCGCGTTGCGCTTCTCCCACGAGCCGAACACGTCGGCGAACTCGGCCTCGAGCTGCGCTACCTCCTCGCGCATCGACTTGAGCAGCTCCTGTTGGGTGCCAAGTCGAAAACAAGAGAGAGCGTCAGCGGTATGCAGACACGAGCGCCTTGCGCGTCTTCCTTGGCCAGAAACGTACTCGCTTCTTGTAGTAGCAGCGCTTGACGAAGAGGCGGTTCTTGGCCTGCTTCTCCTCGTTGGACAGCGTCGCCGCGAGCGAGCGCTTCTTGGACGCGGGCGGGGACGGGGACGCGGTGGCTGCCGAGCCGACGGGTGACACGCTCGCCGCTTTCCGCGTCTGCCCGTGCATCGCCGCGCCGGCGTCGGCCGCGACGGTCAGCTCGAGCTTCTTCGGGCTCTCAAAGTCGTCGGGTAAGGGGAACGGCACGGTGGTGTAGGCCGCGGGCCAGTCGGGCGCGAAGAAGGCCGTGGACGCCAGCTTGCTTGCGTGGGGAGGGCAGTCTACGTGGACGGCGAGCGCGCGAGGGCTGGTCGACAGGAGCAGTAGGTCTGTCGTGGTGGCGGCGGGGGGGGGGTATTCGAGCGCGGTGAGGCGCGCGCGAGTACCGAGATGGACGTCTGTAACCGTATAACTCAGCCGGCCGGCACACCGGGTAGGGCGGGCTGGGCGAGGGGGAGAGAGAGAGAGAGGCTTGGTGGGCGTGATCACGAACGGGAAAATTCACGAATGGCCTCTGTCTGTCGGCATTCCCACGGGTGTGATCTGGAGTCCGGACGCGAGTGTATCAGTTTGCAGGGGAAGCGGAGCGGAAGCGCGAGAGAAGGTGGGGGAGGAGCCCGACTGGACACTGTCAGCGCACCCAGTACATGTAGGGAACAAACGCAATAGGAAAGAACAAGAACAACAACAAGAGGAGGAAGAAGAAGAAGAAAGCTGTTGCGCTGTGTACTTTACACCACTGAATCACAGTTCGCAGTCAAGCGCCCATCTCCCTGAATAAGATTTTCGGTCGTGGGTTCAGCATCTTCTGGCGATCTTACCGCCTCGTCTGCCGTTGCACCCCGCCTTTCTTCGCTCGAGCACTGGACGGAACCGAATCCGCCAGCGCACGAATAAGGTTCACGGTGGACTTCATGCCTCTCGAACATGCACACTAAGTACATACAGTAGGCGCCGCGGGTCGCCGCGCCTTGTCGCTTCTTCATCGATTCGAACCCGAGTGCGTCAGCGCCCACGTTATAATACTGTACAGTAGCGCGAGCATCTTCTCTCTTCCCTCGTTGGCAGTGGCAACTTGCCTCTGGCGCATCGCTGCACCGTGATCACTCTTGACACCGCCGCTTGCAGCGGCGCTGCATCATTTGGGGCGAGTCCCGAAAGGTCCGGCTGGGCGCGCTTGTCAACTCGTGTGGCTGCGCCAATGACCGCCGCCCATTGGCCAGAGGCGACTCACGCACGCCGCTACGCATCGCCGTGTGTTCAGATGGGTCCATGGGAGTCGCGGTGACGCTCGTCGTCGGAGCTCCGGCCCGCCGCTCCGCCGCAGACTCCGAGGCGGTGCGCCGTAAAGAAGGCGCGCCGGGCCGAGCGTCGAAATCGAACTACTCGGCGGCGCCGCCGCGCCTTCAAGCGACGGACGCGGCCTCCCTCGCTACTGTCTGGGCCGACCTCGGCGCTTGTACAGTACTTCGAAGTATTCGCGTGCGGCTGTCGCGGACGCCGCCTTCTCTCTCCCTAGCTCACGAATCGCGATACAGTAGATGGATGGATTGGATGGAGGCTTGCCCGCCGACTCGGCGTCCAGTTGTGGGCGTGCGCGGTCGCCGTCTCCGCTGTCGTTTGTCGACCGGGCCGCTTGCCCTCCTTCAACGAGCGCCCGTGTGGTAGAATGGAACAATTGAAGGCGTCGAACCGACTCACTCGGTGATGTGTGTGACGTGTGGCGTGAGCCCCATCACAGAGCGTGCCGCGGACTGGTCGCCTCCTTCAACGAGTCCCTGCGCGCCTTCTTCTTCTGCTGCTTCTTCCGTTTACAATCCGCTTGAAGTCCAAAGTCCGAAGGTCCCCCATGAGGACAGGCGGGGGAGACGACGCTGACGACAGGCCATCATCCATCACACACTGGGATTCCCGCCCGTCGTTCGCCGCAGAGAGCGCGCGGCTTCGTCCGCGAGCGCGCTCTCGATCATCTGGTAGCTGGCCGTGATGTTGGCCGCCGTGCCGCTCAGCACCGTGTCCGTCAGCCCCCGGCGCTCGCGTGGCGCCAGCGGACTCGCGCCTCCCCACCGCGGAGAAATCAGGTAGCACGTCTGCACCAGCGCGGCCTCCGACCCGCCCGGCGCGCGCCGGACCTCCACGTAACCCTTCTCGTAAAAGCACGCGGCGCGCACCGCCTGGCTGCCGACCGCGAGCGGCTCCATCGTGGCGCGCCAGACGAGCACGACGCTCCCGCCGCTGCGCGCCACCCTGCGCAGCACCTGGTGCACCCGGAAGCGCGCGCGTTCGCGGCCGTTGGCCAGCAGCTCCAGCCGAAAGCCCTCCACGATCGTGTCTTCGGCCACGTCCAGGTCCTGTCGGTCGGTCGGTCGGTCGGTCGGTCAATCGATGGATGCACACAATACCATACACACGTGAGTGATCTCCATGCCTCCTCCAGCTCCACCGTACAACCGACCCGGCCCAAGACAGTCGCACACACCTCGGCGTCCTTCTTGTAGTAGAAGCGGTAGTTGACGTGCTCGAGCGCGTGCGCAAAGTACTGCCAGGCCGCGTCGGCCGTCGCGCGCACGCCGAACGGCATGACCTTGCGCGCCGTCACCTCGAGGCTCTCGCCGTGGCCCCCGTGGAGCGCCTCGCCCGTGCGGTGCGTCGCCAGCAGACCCCACAGACTGCGCGGCTGCAGCACGGCGTCCAGGTCGCTCCGCGCTGACGCCTGGTGGCGCTGGAAGCAGCGGTCCGAGTGCGGGCACCGCGACGTGTAGAAGGCGGCGTCCGGGCTGTTCACCACGCCCGCTCTGTCGCTGGCGGCGCACGCGTCGCTGTCGGCGAACGACCCCCACGCGATCACGATGCGGCCGCGCTCCTTCGTCTTGCGGATGTACTGGCGCACGTGGTCGGCGGCGCAGCCCGCCCCCTCGGCGCACAGCTTGACGCCGCAGCTCTCGACGACCGTCGGCTCGTCGCTGGCCACGTCCTCCTGGCGGCGCAAAGCAAGCAGGCAGCACGCTCAGTTTAAACGTTGAAATTGCTCCTCGGGCGATGCCAGGGATGGGTGGATGGCCACGCAACGCAACCGCCACCTGCTCCTGGCGCTGGTACGCCCGCCACGGCATGTTGGCGATCGGCCGCGCAAAGTATCGCCAGCTCGTGACCAGGCCGTCCGCGCTCTCGCCCGGGGCGAGCGCAGCCACGCGGCGCACCGAGATCTCGAGCGCCGTCGACGCCGCGGGCAACTGGTCGTTGCGTGGGCGCTCGGGGATGCCAAAGGCGACGAGCACGGCGTCGACCTCGCTGAACGACCGCGCGACGCCCGCCAGCAGGCGCTCGAAGATGGCCGTGTCCGACTTGCACGCGTCCAAGCGCAGTTGGTCCGCGATGCCCTGCCGTACAAGCACCGTTAGTCGCCACCACGCCTCCATTACCGGGCGCGGAGGACGGAGGGGCCTCGCCTGGTTGCGGTGTATCGTCTGCAGGATCTGCTGCATGCGCGTGGCGATCTCCATCTGCCGCTCGATGAGCACGCGCAGCCGCGCGTTCTCCATTTCGGCCTGCTCTCGCAGCTCGCGCCTGCAGACCACCACCTCCCGCCACGCGTCGTCAGCACCGCCGCCGTTGCCGCTGCTGCTGCCGCTGCTGCTAGACGTCTCCACCGCTCGGGGGCGCTTATTGCGCCGCGCCTTCCACTTGAGCCGCGCCAGCGCCTGCTCCAGCCGCGGGGCTTGCTCTCGTAGACGCGCCAGCTCTTTGCGCTGCTCGTCGCGCGCGCGGTTCGGGTTGTAGCTGCGCGCCTTCTTCGTCGGCTTGGTTGGCTGGGAAGAGCTGGAGATGGTCGCGGCAACAAGAGACGGCCGTGTCGCGGCGCTGCTCGGAATTGAACCAGAGGCATTGTCGCTCCTGCTGATGGTGCTCGCTAGATCCTCCGACTGCGCGGGCGGCGGCAGCGGGTGCTCTCCACCGCCGCTTGGGCCCAGCAAGGTGTCCGCCCAGCCCGACATATCCCTCGACTGGGCGTCGAGCAGCGCGCTGAGCTCGCTCTCCTGCAGGAACAGCGACTCCTGCGCGTCCGCGGCGCCGTTCAGGCATATAGTCGCGTCCGCAGGCGGTAGGTACTCGTCCAGGAAGGCGAACGCGGCCGCCAGCGCGCGCGGCGAGTCGTCCAGCGGCGGCGATGGCGACGGCGACATTCCGGTTGAGCGATTGCCCTTTGTTTGAAAATGGGCAACCACAAGTGAAAAACCCAAAAACACGCGAAAGTTTGGTCCTTCCAACACCCTCTGCGCGTCACACGTCGCACGTCACACGACAACCGATTCTCGTACGATGTGTGTGATAGATACTGCGTAGTGTATACTGTATATTGCCACGGTCGGCTGGCTCACGAGCTGAGCGTGCTGTTGATGGCGCTGGCCGTGGCGTTGTAGAGCGCGACGGGGTTGGGCGGCGTGACCTCGTCGGGCACGTAGAAGGTCTCGTCGTCGGGGTGCATCGCCTTGTAGACGACGATGGCGGCGATGCCGAGGAAGACGAGCAGCGTGGCCAGCAAAATGACGCGGTCCGTGGCCATGCGCCGCGCGAACGTGCGGATGAGCTTGTCGGCGCGCGAGAGCGAGTCCTCCATGCGCATCACCTCGTCCGTGATCTGCACGATCTGCTGCCGCTGCTCGCGCAGCTGCTCGCCCGTGGCCGCCGCCACCTCCTTGGACGCCTCCACCATCTTGGCCGTGCTCAGCAGCGACTGCTCCGTCTTGCGCTGCACCTCGGCCGTCTTGCCCAGGTACTCGGCGTTGCCCAGCGGCGCGCCGCCGGCCCCCCGCGCCTCCGCGCCCGGCCCCCGCTCCCCGAACAGTCCGCTGCGCTCGTGCTCCGTCTTGGCCCACCGCACCTCGCCCGCCAGCTCGTCCACGCGCGCCGATAGCTCGTCGAATTTCTGCGCACAGTCAGTCGGTCAGTCCGCGCGCTGCTATCCACCCAGACATCAGCGGGCGGCAGGGGCCCTCGCGCCTACAGAAGCCATTGGCGCAGTACCTCCCGGAAGCCGCGCGCCTGCTCCCTCGGCGCCTGGCGCAGCGCAAGCTGGTAGCCCTTGCGCAGCTCGATCGTCTCCCGGAGCTTTCTGTCGGCCATCGCCAGCATCTGCGCGCGCCGCGTCCGGCCTGTCAGTCTCTACGGTACCCCAGGCAGTAGACAGAGAGAGAGAGAGAGAGACGCCTGCACACACACGCACGCACCTCTGGCCGCACGCCCGGCGGCGCCTTGGCCAGCTTGCCCATCATGTCGTTGAGCTTGTCGACGGCATCCGTCAGGTCGGCGTCGTAGTAGCTGATCTCCGCCATGGCCGCTCCCGCTGGGACGCTAACGCTGGCTCGCTGTAGACCGGACCGCCGCAACGCACGCTGTATTAATACGCGTCGTCCGCGTCTCGGAAGTGGCCGCCACGCCCCCGAGGCGGCGCGAGCTCGTCCGTTTCGCTCGGCGCGAGAATAACTCGCTCGGGACGAGCGACGCGCCGTCCGTCCGCCCGTCCGCATATACGGACGCTGTGCCAGATATAGATAGAACCGGTCAGCGCGCGTCACATCACTTGCCGACTCCAAGCCACTACGGCCGCGCGCCCTGACGACGCGCCTCTAGAGTGCATGCGGGTTGTCTACTCCTTCTCGCGTGTTTCTCTCGTTATCGGGCCCGACGCGCCCCGCCTGCCGTGTACCACGGTCAAGCGCCACGCCGGCCACCCAGCTCGCTCTTTCATCCTCCTCTCTCTCCTCTCGTCTTGGCTCTCTGCTCGTCCCCGCCGACCGGATCGAAGGCACGCCGCTACGATGCCGGCAGTCGACTACTGCCGGGTCAACCACACTCTATCGATACACACAGCTCCTCTCGCGCCTCGCGCCCCCGCTTTGACCCCGCCCCGCCCCGCCCCACGAGACGAGAAGCGAGCGGCCGGGCCGAGAGGAGCCGCGTCGAGGGTGCAGGAAGCGTAGGTTGCCTTCTTCTCCTCGCGCGCAGAGACCACACTTGAGCCGCGGCCGCTCGCTCCGGGCCGCCCGCTACCGCCCCTGTGTCCCCTCTCGCCTCGGGCGCGTGCGGGGCGCCGCGCCGCCTTAAAAGGACGGCGGTGCGAGCTTGCGCTCGTCGGCCTCGGCGGACATGCCGTCGGCGCCCAGCATGGCCTGCTCCGGCTGCGGGGCGAACCACTCGTTCACCATGATGCTGACGCCCTCGATGGCCGCGAGCAGCACGCCACCGATCAGCGCCTGCCCGGCGGCCGCGCGGGGCCCGGCGCGGGCCGCCAGCGCGCCGCCCGTGGCCGCGCCGGCCAGGATCGAGTTCCACGGGTCCTCCTTCCGCCGCAGCGCCTCGAAGGAGCAGTCGAAGGACGAGAAGAGCAGGCCCCAGACCGCGAAGCCGCCCGCCAGCACCGGCGTGCGCATCTTGGCGTTGTAGATGGCGCCGCGGAAGCGCTGGCCCGCCGGCGAGTTGCGCGCGCCCTTGAACGTGTACCAGCCCGAGCCGAAGACCGCGCCCAGTACGAAGCCGCCGCCTGCGTCCTCCACGATGCGGAACGGACACGGCTCTCGCTCCATGTCTTCTTCAAGCTCTTGCGCGCTGCCGCCCGCTGTCTCTACGAAGGCTCGGGGCGCTGTGCGCGGCGAGGTGGCGAGATCCCTCCAAGCGCAACGTTTGCTAGTTGGAGGTTGGATTGCCGCGCCGCCTCTGCTGCGCCACCCACCCACCCAACACGGTTGAAAATTGTCGTTATTGTCAGTAATTCATGTCAATATTGTTTTTTATTCTCTGGATGCTCAGTGTAACGGGTTACACGGTACCCTTTGGGGGTACGCGGCCGGCAACGTACTTTTGTACCCCGGCCTGCTCGTACCTAGCCGCGTGACTACGGTACCCCCAGCTGCGACTGGCGCCGAAGACAGCTGACGTACCGTGGGTACTGTCAGACTGTATAGTTCTTTGACTTTATACGTTTGTTAGATTTGATCCTGCTAGATCTAATTAGGTTAGTTCGGAACCACCCATTTCGAATTGTCCTTTCGGACTACAGTGAAATAAAGTCAGTCTCCGTTTTGCATGGATAAACAACAATTGTTATTTACATTAGGGCCTATAGTGAGGCCAAGTATATTAGACTGTTAAGCTTTATAATACACCGTGAACGGTGAGC
>JAADXZ010000093.1:0-45582 GCA_023338055.1 Phytopythium mirpurense
CCGCCTTCTACGTCTTTCTGGCCGGCGTGCTGCTTTTGTGTACGGCGGCGGTGGTGTCGCTCATGCTCGTCCCCAAGATCCTTCGGATCAAGGAGATCGGGTCGTCTAGAAGCTCTGCGTCTTACAATGTCGCAACCTCGAACGATGCGGTCGCGGACTTATCCAGCACGACCACAGTGACCGGGAAGTATGTCGTCAAGCCGTCTATCAGTCATAACCCATCAGGCCGGACGATCAGCACAAACCGAACGGTTAGTGGAAAGCAAAAGCAGGTGCCAGGCGAGTCTATCTCCAAGGTGCAGCGAGACAAGTAAGGGACGTAGCGGACCTGAACTGGCCTAAAAAGGCTAATAGGCAGAGTGTGAGAGCTCGGGGACATAGCCAAACAGCACTTCGCACATAATACACGAGCTTACGGTCAATACGTTGCTGTTGCCCGGGCCCGAGTGACTGCTTAACACAAATGACGACTAATCTCCTCGTAGCATGACCGCTCAGCGCGACGCGGGCATGCTCGCATTAAAGACCGATGGTTTAAGTACTTGTAAATGACAATGCGCTTTGCGCAAAAGCACAGGCGGACAAGACGATGGCAGGGCAGACGAACCCATCTCTAGGGAGCTCGATCTCCATTTCGCGCGATGACCACGGCACACTCTACTCGAGATACGCTAACACTGTGTTCATCACTCAATAGTCTCGCGGCTCTACTTGGAACCGAACTTGATCCTAGCGAGCGGCTTGGTCTCCACCGAGTTGAGCAGGGCAATAACCTCCCTTTGCGACCAGAAGAAAAGCAAAATAAAACGCGACAATGCGCACAGAGACGCCAGTCGACTGCATGCGCCGGCCCAGTCCATTCACGAACAGAGGCTCTGCAGCTTGGACTACGCGTAGGCGGTCGTGGGCACGTAGCCTTTGGCGCTTCTCTCCACCGCGCGCTCGTGCAGCGCAGCAGCGCCATCGCAGTGCAGAAGACTGCTCGCGCACAATGTTCGAATCCCTATCGGCCAGCTGCAGCTTGCCAAAGATATGGGCTGTGAGCTCTAAGCGGCCCAAGTGGTTAGTCCAGGAGGTTGGTCCTGCTTGATACGGCAAACGCGAGCACGCTCTGTAGGCTGATCGAGTCCAGCGTCATGACCTCGGCGCTTCCAATGCGGCTACCGGTCTTGGCTTTCCCTTCGCGGATATGCGTGGCAGCTGCCTCGGCCTTGGAGATGTCACGATACGCAAGCGTGCCGCGCCGTCATAAAGCCAATACCCACAACAAGAAGATAACGGTCTTGCCGCCTTGTGATGGGGAGAACTCCGTAGTCATAACTCGTCGCTCATTTACTGGCAATGTAAATTTAGCATGCTGAACCCAGTCTACCACAATAGACTTCATGCCTTCTTGAGCGCGTGCGACTCGAACTCGTCCTTCGCGCAGTTCGTTTCGACTTGAGTGTCGCCTCCGCGATGCAGCTTCTCCACTTCGTGTGGGCGGCCGCGTCGGCCTCGGCTGCCGTGCTCCGCCTCACCGATGGCTCGCTCGCCCCCAACCACTTTCTGGGCACATGCCTGACCGACTCGTGGGTTCGTGACATGGAGACCGAGCTCGGCGTGTCGTCCACGGCGCGCGATGCCAACGGACGGCTCAGTTACCCGTTCTTGCAGCCGGCGCTGCAGTACCCACGATACACGGTTGGCCAGTTGGTTGAGTAGGTGCATCACAACCACTTCTGTGCCACTAACTACTGTACATGTGCTCACTCTCCAGGTTGACGACCCTCGAACAGCCTCCGCAGAAGCCTTTACCGAAGCCTGCATGAGCGTGGACCCCTCGATGCGGATCTTTGGGGCCGGAGCCACATCGGGCGATGGCCAGCGCTCTGGACGTGTCAACGGTACATTCGTCCTGGATTTGAGGGGCTGGGACTCACACACGCTGTCATCCATCGTGCTCGCCATCCTCGCTCAAGAAGTGGTGAGTTCAATTTGTTATCTCGCCCCCTCTTGCTTTCGCTTCACCGTCTGATACAGAAATATCCGTGTGACAGGTTGGATACGAGGTGTCAATCTTCAAGGGAAGCAAAACAGTCAAGACAGCGCAGCGCATGTCGTCTGTGGGCGAGGGTGTGTGTACACCGACTCATATTAACCTCGAGGTGTGGGCCGCCGGCATCAAAGCCGCGCTTGACACGTACTCGAACGAGTCATACAACGCTGGTGGTATCGGATACAATGGCATCGCTGGTATCTACACGACCAAGGATTTTGTAACGGCTGGACTGGACAAGGCGCAGTTCGACCCCATCATTTATGGCAACTACTGGAAGGACTACGAGGTCGACAACCGCACCATCAACGCCGTCAACGCATCTCACTTCTTCGGCAACTCCAAGTATTACCCACCGGCAGAAAGTGGCTGCACTGAAGAAGATGACTTGGGCTGCCGAGACTCGTGCGCGCGGTCCGAGGCGTGTACTCGACGCAAAGAGGAGAGCGAGGACAATGAGTGCCTGATGGTTGTCATGATGTATGCCAACCATGACCGCGGGTACTTCCAGGCCGCCATGTCCAACCTCAACATCCCGGCCTACTTCTGCTTCATCGGATATGACGACACGGCGAGATATGCCCTTGAGGCTCAGCAGAATGGCTCCACGGTGCTCTTCTACCACTATGAGCCCGACATGTTCCACATCAATCACCCGGGGCTGTTCGAGCGAGTCATGCTGCCGCGCGCAATACCCGCGCGTGTGGCGCTAGCGACCGGCACGTACGGAGAGAACGGGTACGGGAACGCGACCAACAACCCCGTGGATGTGGACTTCCCGTCCAACCTACTCATGAAGTATGCGGCCTCTTTGCTCGGAGACTTCCCAATTGGCCCCGTGATGTCCAAATTGACGTTAACAGACATGGACATCACGGACATGCTCGAAAAGCTCAAGAACGCAACAGCTGATGCCTCGATACCGGATCCAAACTTTGCGGCCGCGTGCGGCTGGGTGAGAGAGAACTACAATATCTGGCGCCTGTGGATGAACCGCCTCCCGCTCTGCGACTTTGACACACACATCAGCTACAGCGTCTCAGGGTGTAACAGCAGCTATCGGCAGATCAACTTCAAATGGAACATGCCCAACCCAGACAACGCGTCGCTGCCATTCGTATGCGACGGAGGATATGCCACTCTTCCAGACCCGCTGATCACGACTCGGTCGTGCGAGTGGATTGCCGAGCGCGCAAGCATTTGGGTCAACTGGATCGCTTCCAAGCCCGAGTGTGACTCAAGTTTCTACGACTACTACGTGACCGACTGTGACTCGAGCGCCACACGCACCATCAAGTTCCAGTGGCTCCTCCCGCTCTCCACTCACTTAAGTGAATCAGCCGAGTGCAAGAATGGTGATGCTCTTCCAAAAGACATCATAATCGACTGCGAGTACATGCCTCACTCGTCGCCGGCGGTGGCAGCAGTCGGCGTCTTCGCTGGGATTGAGTTCATCCTGCTAACTGGAGCGCTGTTCTACGTGTTCAAACACCGCGAGGCACCCATCATCAAGCGATCGCAGTACGAACTGCTCATGATCATGCTCTTTGGATGCTTCTTCATTGCCGGCGCCGCTGTCGCCTACGCTGGAAGACCCATCGACGCGTTATGTGGCCTTCGCCCGGTCCTCATCTCATTTGGCTTCACGTCCGTGTTCGGCTCGCTGGTCGTCAAGTCTCTTCGCGTCTATCGCGTCTTCATGCAAAAAAGCATGAAGCGCACAACAATCACGCTGCGCATGATGCTCAAGGTGCTCATGTACTTTTATGCCATCGACATCGCCATCTTTGCGGCCTGGGGAGTTGCCGACTACCCGAGCTCAGTGATACAGGACGAGTTCGTGCGGGAGGTGCAGGGCCCCGTGAGTCATATCGCGTGTCGGTCCTCGAGCTTCATCTTCACGGCGCTGCTCATGTTCTGGAAGGCCATCCTGCTCTTCTCGGGGCTCTACCTGTCGTTCCTCATCCGCAAGGTCTCGGTAGACTTCCAGGAGTCCACGTGGATCTTCGCGTCCGCTCTCGTCGTGCTCTTTGCGTGCTTGGTGATTTTGCCGCTCGCGTACATCGTCGACATGTCGGCCGCCGCCTTCTACGTCTTTCTGGCCGGCGTGCTGCTTTTGTGTACGGCGGCGGTGGTGTCGCTCATGCTCGTCCCCAAGATCCTTCGGATCAAGGAGATCGAGTCGGCGTCCAAAAAGACGGGTGTCAGCAGCGGAATACTCTCGGACCTGAGTGACCCAGCACCATCAACCCAAGTATGCGAGGAGGATCTGAGCAAGAAAACAGCGACTGGGGCCAATAGGTACGTCATCAGACCGTCTACGGGACCATCGGAAGACCGGAAGACCAGCGAACTGTAACTCAATCGCCTATAGAGTCCACAACGATGACTGGGGTGGATAGGAGCGGAGCAGTGGTGCCAATACTGACGTGAAGGAGGTCCCAAGCAGTGTCGAAGGTGCTAACATTCATATCCATACACATCCTTCGAATGAGCGCAGGTGTAAAGAATTTGTATGAGGCACAGACGATCGAGCAGCAGGGCTCGTGTGTCGCATCTGACACCAGCTTGGGTTTGACTCGCTTTGCGAGGCCGTCGACAGCCACTTGGCGCGCGCTCTACTTCTTGTACTCGTCCTTGACGACCTTGGCGATCGTCGTCAGCTGCATGTTGCTCGTTCCCTCGTAAATGGCGCCGATCTTGGCGTCACGGTAGAACTTCTCGGCCAGCAGGTACTTCGTGAAGCCCACGCCGCCCAGCCACTCGATGCACTTGGAGGCCGTCCGCTCGGCCACGCGCGACGCGTGCAGCTTGGCCATGGCCGCTTGCTTGACAAACGGCAGGCCAGCGTCCTTGAGGCGAGCCGCGTTGTACACCAGCAGCCGCGTCGTCTCAATGTCGATGGCCGCCTCCGCGTACTGGTGCTGCATCGCCTGGAAGTCGCCGATCGCCGAGCCGAACTGGTGGCGATCGAACAGGTACGGCATGGTCTGGTCGTACACGCCCTGGGCGAGCCCGAGCATCTGTGAGGCGATGCCGATGCGGCCCTCGTTCAGCGTGCTGATGGCGATCTTGTACCCCTTACCGACCTCGCCCAGGATGTCCTCCTTCTTCACCTTGACGTCCGTCAGCGTGACAGGGCACGTCGACGACGCGCGGATGCCGAGCTTGTCCTCGGGCTTGCCGATCTCCAGGCCCTCCGTGTCCCGGTCGACGATGAAGCACGTGATGCCTTTGTAGCCCTTCGACGGGTCCACATTGGCGAATACGAGGTACACGCCGCTGTACTCGGCGTTCGAGATCCACATCTTTTGTCCGTTGAGCGTGTAGTAGCTGCCGTCCGCCGACGCCTCCGCGCGCGTCTTGAGCGCGAACGCGTCGCTGCCGGACCCTGCCTCACTGAGGCAGAAGCTGCCGATCTGCTCATAGGGTACAGTAGACGGTGAGTAAGGTGGGAAAGGAGATCGATGCATAGTCAATAGCAAGCGATGCCCACCATGTCGGAGCTGAGGCGCGGCAGGTATTTGAGCTTCTGCTCCTCCGATCCGTGCATCTACATCCCGACGGGCAACGGGGTACTGCATGTCAGCGACGGGCCGTCAAGGTACGTATTTACGAGAGGGTATGCGATGTAAAGATACCAGGAAGACGTTGTTGACGACCGTGTTCTGGAGGTCGCACAGGAGACCGACGACCGGGTCCACCTTGGACAGCTCCTCGATCGTGAGGCACAGACTCATGAAGGACGCCTCCGAGCCGCCGTATTCGGCCGGGATCTCCACCGAAAGCAGCTGCATGTCGCCACCGACGTCAGGACATTCCGTGAGCGCACGTTCCCATGACCGCTCGCAATTAACACGCTCCGGATTCTCACCCCGTTCTCAAAGAGTCCGCGCGTGATCTCGTGGTTCATCTCTCCCTCCTGGTCCATCTGCTGCACGTGCGGGGCCACTACGTCCGCCGCGAACCGCGCCACTGCGTTGCCAACATGGCAGCGTCAGCGCCGGCGCGGGGTCAGCGAGGCGCTTCCAGCAAAGATCTCACCCGTGTCCTTGAACATGGTCTCCTCCTCCGAGAGCGCCGTCAGAGGCGACGCCGCCTCCGTCGACAGCGCGCGCGAGCCCAGGAGCAGCGCGCGGCGCGTCTGGCGGGCGCCTAGCGCCTTGCGTGCACCCGCGAGCGCCGTCTTGGCCGCCAAGCTCGCCGCCATTCTTCGTCCGATGCAACTGGAGCTCGTCGCGGAGTTTTGATGAATGATGTGGCGGCTTGAGCTCAATCACCCAACCCCCTCCCATACTTCAATGTCAGAAACGACTTGTTTAGACGCCATCAGCCTTTTGTGGATATCTTAGCGTGGTACACATTATTTAACATCCAGTCGTGATCCTGTCCATTTGCCAACCACGACGGCAAATGGACACTAGAGCTTTCTTGACGGGAGCGATCCATCTGCGTGTTGTACGTGTCTCTATATCGTCATTGCTCTACTGCACCTATACCTCTCCTAGTACACTGTCTGTCTGTTCAGTGTAATCGGTATGCCTCCTTGGCTGGCGCTCCATGAGCAAGTCCACGAACAAGAGAATTGTCGCCGCTTCAACTTGCCTGTTTGGTCTGTGACACTGACTGTACCTTGCTGGAGACATCCATCCACTTTGTGGCAGCAGCCTTCACCCGGTGCCTTCGTCGCGGAGAGCTCTTCCGACCTCAACGCGTGTCCTGCCGGCCACTTCCGTCCTGGCCGATCGACCGACCGATCGATTGACCCATTGACCCATTGACACCCCTCCTGCACGGAGCTGCCCATGCGAATGGACGGCGCGCCGAAGCGCGAGACCGTGAGCCCGGACGTGGACTTTGGCGCGTCCGCGGGCGAGCGCGCCGGCGGCCTAGGGGGCTTCCATGAGCCGCTCGCGGGCGCCGAGGCGTCCCACGCGTACGCGCGCAAGCTGGACCTGTCGCGGCCGCTGTACGCCATCTCGGGCGTGGGCCTGCTGCTGCTGCTCTTCTCGAGCACCTTCCGGCCGGTCTTCCTCGTGCTCACCATCTGCGGCTACGGCGCCGTCTTCTCGCTCTACCTCTCGCACTGGGTGCTGAGCCGCGACACGGGCACGGCCGAAATGCGCGAGGTGTCGACGCCCATCCGCGAGGGTGCCGAGGGCTTCCTGCGCATCCAGTACACGGCCATCGCGCGCATCGCCGCGGGCATCGCCGCGCTCATCTTCCTGAGCTACGCGCTGCGGCCCGCCAGCGCGCTGGCCTCGGGCGTCGAGAAGCTCGGCAACGTGACGCTCGGCGTGCTCGCGTCGCTCTCGTTCCTCATCGGCGCCGTCTGCTCGGCCGCCGCCGGCTACATCAGCATGTGGGTCTCGGCGCAGTCCAACATCCGCGTCGCGAGCGCCGCGCGCCGCTCGTACGGCGAGGCGCTGCTCATCTGCTTCCGCGGCGGCGCCTTCTCGGCCGTGCTCGACATTACGCTCTGCGTCGGCGGCGTCAGCACGCTCTACATGGCGCTCTATGTGCTCTTCTCGTCGCTCGTGCAGCCCACGGACATCCCGCTGCTCATGGTCGGCTACGGCTTCGGCGCGTCCTTCGTGGCGCTCTTTATGCAGCTCGGCGGCGGCATCTACACCAAGGCGGCCGACGTCGGCGCCGACCTCGTGGGCAAGGTCGAGGTGGGCATCCCCGAGGACGACCCGCGCAACCCGGCGGTCATCGCCGACCTCGTCGGCGACATGGTCGGCGACTGCGTCGGCAGCAGCGCCGACGTGTTCGAGTCGGTCGCGGCCGAGATCATCGGCGCCATGATCCTGGGCGGCACGCTCGCCCGCGAGTCGCGCCTCGAGTACCCCGTCGCGTTCGTCTTCTTCCCCATCGTCGTGCACGCGTTCGACATTGTCGTGAGCGGCATCGGCATCCTCCTGGTCAAGGCGCCGAGCGACGTCGAGGCCACGCGCGCGGGCCACAACCCCATGGGCACCATGCAGGCCGGCTACAACGTCTCGCTCGGCCTCGCGCTCGTCGGCTTCGCCTTCACCACGCGCTGGCTCCTCTACAGCGAGCGCTACCCGACCGCGTGGTTCCACTTCTTCCTCTGCGGCGTCGTCGGCATGCTCACGGCCTACGTGTTCGTCAAGTCGACGCAGTACTACACGGACTATGCGTACTACCCCGTGCGCAGCATCGCCAAGGCGAGCACCACGGGCCACGGAACGAACATCATCACAGGCGTAGCCGTCGGCATGAAGTCGACGGTCGCGCCGACGCTCATGGTCAGCGTCGCCGTCATCTGCGCGTACCACCTGGGCGCCACGTCGGGGATCGGCGGCACCAACAGCCGCAACGCCGGGCTCTTCGGCACCGCGGTGGCCACGATGGGCATGCTCTCGTCGGCCGTCTTTGTGCTCGCCATGAACAACTACGGGCCGATCGCCGACAACGCCGGCGGCATTGCCGAGATGAGCCAGCAGCCCGACTACGTGCGCGACGCGACGGACAAGCTGGACGCCGCCGGTAACGTCACCAAGGCCATCACCAAGGGCTATTCGATCGGCTCGGCCGCGCTGGCGTGCTTCGTGCTCTTCGGGGCCTTCATGGACGAGTTCTCGGAGTTTGCCGGCCGCGAGTTCAAGACGGTCGACATCGCCACGGTCGAGGTGCTCGTGGGTGGGCTGCTCGGCACCATGATGGTGTTTTACTTCACGGGGCTGGCGGTCGCCGCGGTCGGCGACACGGCCGGCGAGGTGGTCAAGGAGGTGCGACGCCAGTTCGAGCTGTACCCGGGCATCATGGAGTACAAGTCCAAGCCCGACTACCGGACATGCGTGGCGCTGGTGACCGAGGCGGCGCTCAAGCAGATGCGCCTCCCTGGACTGCTCGCGGTGCTCATGCCTGTCGCCGTCGGCCTCGTCTTCCGCGTGGTATGTGCATGCTGACTACCTCGTGATGGCAACTACTACTAATACTACTGGTCGGACGCTATTGCTAACACGGCGCGTGCAGATCGGGAGCTACCAGGACAAGCCGCTGCTGGGCGCCGAGGCGCTCGCGGGCTACCTCATGTTCGGCACCGTCACGGGCCTCATGATGGCGCTCTTCTTGGACAACGTGGGCGGCGCGTGGGACAACGCCAAGAAGTACGTCGAGCTGGGCAACTTCGGCGGCAAGGGCAGCGAGGCGCACAAGGCGGCCGTGACGGGCGACACGGTGGGCGACCCGTTCAAGGACACGGCCGGGCCGGCGCTGCACGTCGTCATCAAGCTCCTGTCCACCACGGTGCTCGTCTTCGGGCCGCTGTTCGTGTCGCGCGTGGACGCGTAAGCTCGGAGGACGGACGCTTTGGTGGTTTTCGCTCGTTCGTCTTGGGCGCCAATTGCCGCCAGCGCGCGAGTGTATGCTGCGATCCGCAAACAATTGGGGTCATGACGTGTTTCAGGTCTGTCAACAACACGCGCCGCCCTCCTAGCGTTTGACCCACGACGTGCCTTGATGCGGATGCACAGCAGACGGCGCGCTTCTCGGAAGACCGTCGGCGAGAGTCCTGCCACCGCTCGCCCGCTCGCTGCTTCTAAGTATCTAACTCGCTCGCTCGTCTCCTCCTCTCGTGATATCTACCGTGTGTGTCTCTCGCTCGAGTCGTGTCCGTCTCCTGTGTGTGTGTGCGTGTGTTCTCCCTCATTCCTACTGGATCGTGAGGAAGCTGCGCAGCGCGTTGCGGAAGACGCCGAGCTTCTGCGTGAACTTGTCGCGGTTCGAGGCCTCGAGGTTGGGCAGCACGTCGCTAAAGAGCGCGGCGAAGGCCTCGTCAATGAGCGCGCGGTTCTCGGGCGACTGCGACGCGCCCAGCGACTGCTGGTAGGCGCTCAGCGCGTCCTCGCTGCACAGCGTGAGGCTCAGGATGGGCCGCGACAGCGCCCACTGCGAGTTGGCCTCGCCGTAGACCAAAATGTCGAGCAGCGAGCTCAGCAGCGACTGCCACATGCTCGGGTTGGCCGCCAGGTGGGCGCGCAGCGCGTGCTTGAGTGGCGTGTCGCGCTTCTTCTTCATCTCGTGGTAGTAGAGCGACGCGAGGTGGTCCACGGCCGTGGCGCACTGGGCCGCGATGGCCAGGTCGAACGCGTTGATGCCCTCGAGCAGCGACTGCACGAGCTGCGCGAAGATGGCATCGTCGAGCGCCACGACGGACGAGATCTGGTTGCGGAAGAGGATCTCGAGGAAGAAGAAGTAGGCGTTCTTGACCTTGGGGTACTGCATCAGGTCCTCGTGCGGTACCGACAGCACGAGCTGCAGCGCCACCTCGAGCGCGCTGTCGAGCGACTGGTCGTTGTACAGCTTGAACACGCCAAAGTTGACGTAGTTGCCGCCCAGCGCGCGGTACAAAATGCCCAGGCACAGCGCGATGCCCTTGTACTTTGCGCTGTACACATTGTCCGTCACCTGCAGTGGCTGTAACCGGCGGCCGTACGCGACCACGACGCTGCTCAGCTCGCGGAAGAGCAGGATGCCGTTGGCCGAGCTCTGGTCGAACATGACGCGCTGCGCCTTGTTGTACGCGAGCTCCTGCAGGAACTTGAGCAGCGCCGCCATGGCCGGCGGGTCGTTGAACAGCTCCTCGGCCGCACGCACGAACACGGGGAAGTACGTTGGGTACAGAAAGTCGAAGATGCAGCTGAACGTGCGCCGGTTGTGCGTCTGCTGCACAATGCCGCGCAGGTCGCGGCACACGCCGATGACGGCCTCGCGCGCCTCGGGCACGCGGTAGCTGGGCGTCTGCATGAGCTTGTTCAGCACGTCCTCGATGGGCTCCATGAAGCGCTCGAAGCGCTCCGAGCACTCGTCGAACGCCGTCGTGAACAGCAGGCGCGCGATTGTCGAGTGGAACGTCGTGCGGTGCCGCGTGTTGGCCGGCACGGCCAGGAACGGGAACTCGTCCGCCGTGTGGTGCGCGATCAGGTACTGCACTGTCTCGAGTCCGAGCAGCAGCCGGCCCGTCGAGTAGCCCGACGTTATCTCGAAGAAGAGCGCCAGCGTCTTGCTGATCACCACCTCGTCTTGGCCCCAGAACTTGAGGTTGTTCCCGATCTTGGTCACGATCATGTTGACCACGATCGTGTGGTCGCCGAAGCCCATGCGCTCAAACATGCGCAGGTACGCCTTGTGCTTGTTCGTCAGCGCCACGTCGCTCGACGGCGCCATGATGGGGGAAGACGCGCCTGCAGTCGGCGCCGGCCCTGCAGTAGGCGTTGGCGCCGACGGCATGCCGTGCTGCTCGCCAATGTAGCTCTTGCGGAAGCTGCTAAAGTAGAACAGCAGCGCCAGCTCGAAGTGCACGCTGGGCTTCTTCTGGCCGCCCGAGGCGATCAGCCGGTGCTCCGTCAGCTGCATGGCGCGGAACACGCGTTGAGACAAGTCGGCGTCGACTAGCTCGTCCCCCTCCGTCGACCCCGACGCGTACACCTGCCCGCCAATGATCGAGCCGATCACGTACACCAGCCACGCGAGCTGGTTCTCCATCGCCTCGAGCTGCTGGTGCACGGCGCTGTCGTTCGCGCCCCCGCCGTGCTGCTCCAGGATGCTGCACGCCTCGGCGTACTTGCTCAGGATCGGGTCCAGGATCGCGACGACGTACTCGCCCGACTGGCGGTAGTTGAAGTGACACAGCGTCGGCAGCTTCTCGAGCTGCTCGTACAGCCCGCCTTCGTCGTCCAGCGGGTTGTCGAGCGTGTCGTCCGCCGCGCACTGCTCAGCCGAGTCGAGGCGCGACTGCACGTACGCCTGGATGACCTGCGGCACGCTGTTATCGAGGAAAGCCGACGAGGAGGGCGCGCCCGGCGCCGGGTCCGCGCGGATGTAGGGCAGCGCGGCAACCAAGCGCGCCCAGAGCCCGAGCAGGTAGTGCGTCGAGTTCTGCGACCACTGCCACTGGCGGAACGATTTGACCGTGAAGTCGGGCGTGAGGTCCATCCACTCCTCGAACTTGTCGGCCTTCATGAGCTCCGAGAGCTGGTAGTTGGACTTGAGCCGGCCGATCAGTCGGCAGAACTCGTGGTAGTTCTGCTGGTCCGCGAGTCCCTGCTGCTTCTGCAGGATCTCGCAAATGCCCGTGACCAGGTTGGACAGGAAGACGCCGCGCTCCTTGTCCGGGGAGAAGACGTTCCGCCGCACGGACGCGAAGAGCATGAGCGCCTCGAGGCACTTGGACGTGTTGGGCGGGTTCGCGACGCCGTAAAAGTCGAAGAGCAGCTGCAGCGTCTGCGGGTCCTGGATCAGCGAGCGCCAGGACGTCGGTACCTGGAGAGAGCCCGTCTCGTCCGAGGACTCGTCCGGGTTGGTGCCGATAAAGTCGAACGACAGGCACTTGATCAGCAGCGCGAGCGCCTGCTCGCCCAGCCGGTCCTCCTGGTGGGGCGTCGCGCCGACAATGTTGTGCAGCTGCAGCTGCTTGAGCGTCGTGAGCGAGACCTGGAAGATGCGCAGGAGCGAGTCCTCGCGGAACGAGACGGCGATCTTGCGGTGGAACGTGATGTTGCGGCCGGGCACGGGCGCGTTCATCTCCGTCACGAGCTCGCTCAGGATCTGGAGGCCGATGATGCAGTGGTCCACCGTCGCCTGCAGGAACTTGGTCACCTCGCTCACGATCTCGCGGTGCTGCTCGTCGTCAAACCACCCGTACTTGGTCAGGCGGCACACCATCTGGATGAGCGACGTCGTCACAAACTTCTCGAGCGACGGGCCCTTCTGCGCCAGGTAGCCGAGCACATAGTTGCCTGCGCACACGCAGCATGCAAGCGATAACGGTTGTTAGTATACGCTGGTGTGTTAATGTATGCAGACGCTCCCGACAAAGCGCGGCGGAGCAAAGGAGAGATGGCTAGCGCGAGCATCACACGCACGAATGTCGACGCGCTGCGGGCCCGTAAAGTTGTTCCAGTGGGTCGTGATGAGCTTCGTGAGGCTGTTGCTGGCCACGAGCAGCGCGTACGGCGAGCTCGAGTTGTCCAGCACGTACTGGCACTGCGGGATGTACTCGGCCGAGCTCTGCAGGATCAGCACCGATTGCTGCGCGTGCGCGCGCTCCGACTCGTTCGCGCTCTCGTACAGCACCTTGCACAGGGCCTCGAGGTTGCGCAGCTGGCCCGCGTCCATCGTGTCGTCCGCGCCGGAGAACCTACCGTCCACAGGTCGGGAGCGCGCCACCACCACCACCACCACAGGCTGCAACTAAGAGCGCCGCGCGTCGTCGGATCGCTCGATGGGGGAACAAGACCCGCCCGCGGATAAGACGCGAGCGAGCGGTTGGCTGGGGATGGGAGACGAGGCGGCGGGGGAACGCACGCCCACGCACTCACTCACACACAGAGAGACGGCGAACGAGGCGCTCGGTATATTGACGCGGCCGCCGCTTGTCGTCTAACGCACAGCGCTGCACGCGGGAGGGGCGGGCGCGGCGGCGGGGAAGGGAGGAAGGCGCCTGCTTTCCTGCTTGGGGCCTTCTCGCCACACTTTCTCGGTTTGTACTGTCAAAAAGGCAACAGCGGCGGGGAAGGGCGGGCGGCGCAGTCGGTCGGGGATACCAAACGCCGAGGCAGGTGGTTTCGGTCCTAGTTGAAGGGTGAGAACGGGATACAGCGGCCGCTTATTGTCCAAAAGTAGTGTTTTCAAGCAAGTGAAATAGTGTGGTACAACTGACTCCAGTTGATGGCTTGTCCTGTATAATACAGGTTAAGGGTGTTAATTTGACACCTCACCCACAGTCTGAAAGTCGCTTCGAAAGGGAGCGAGCCGCCAACGAGTATTGGAGGGCGCGGCAGGCGTGAGAAGAAGGAGGAGGCGAAGAAGAAGAGGACGCCATGGCCGCCGCGGGGATGCGCTTCTGCCGGGAGTGGTGCGTGCACGAAGCTAGCAAGGAGTTAATGGCGACCCTCAGTGCTCATTAGCGCGGCATGGCGGTCGCCCCTTCTGGCGCCCGTGGGTTGATTGGAGGCTGACTTGGTTGCCGGGTGTTTGCGCGCCTGCTCCCCTCCAGCAACAACATGCTGTACCCGAGCCAAGACCGCGAGATCCGCCGGCTGATGTTTCGGTGCCGGAACTGCGGGCAGTCGGAGGAGGTCGAGGAGAACTGTATTTATGCGAACGAGCTCGTCAAGGACACTCGGTATGTGGCGCTCGTTCGCTCCAACACCCGCCGGCCGACCTCTAACCCCTGGACTCGCCCGTGTGGTGGCGGATAACGTTCAGGATCCAGCTGGACGTGCTCCCGGGAGACGTGATCGACGACCCGACGCTCCAGCGCGACTACGACGTGACGTGCCCCATGTGCGGCAACCATGGCGCGGTCTTCATCCGCTCGCACGACGGCGTCAAGCAGTCGACGCTCGGCCTCATCTGGGTCTGCCTCAACCGCGACTGCCAAGTGGACGACGAGGGTAATCGCCTGCCCAGCTACCGCTGGATGGGCTGAGCGTCAGCCCGTAGGTGGTGGTGCGCACGACGAGTCGGCGGCCGGTTGGTCCGCGGACGGCTCGGCTGCCAACGGCCGCCCATGCACAGCGCGAGAGGACCAGAGGCCGCCTTGACGCGTGCTCGTGCTAGATAAGACGAATGCTTCACGTACGTAAGGGATCGATCGGCGCGTCACATCACATTTGCCAGCTTGCATGTCCTCTGCAGGCTCCATGACGAATGTCCATTTGGGTTATTGTGTTTTATTCGGCCACCCGCGCGAACAGGCGCGAAACGCATCCGAGGCCATGGGTCGTCGTTGTCTCCTTGGGCGGGCGCCTCCACGCCTTGATCTTGCGCCACTATTGCCGCAGCGGAAACGACGTGGGGCGCACGTGGAGCTCTCTCCCTACATAGTCTGTGGGCGAGCGCGGCGGAGCGAGCACGAGCGGCGTCGCCATGACCCGGCGACGGCCACCGCGGCGGGCCTTGTTGCTGCTGCTTGCATCCTCCTTTCTCAATGCGGCGGCGGCCAACGTTGTCCAGCTTGACGTGCGGCGCGTGGCGACGGCAGTCCATCCGCTCGCGCGCGCGGTTGGAGACCAGTCGAGGCACCACGAGGCGTCCCGGGGGGCGGGTGGGTCCGAGTCCGAGGCGCTGCTGGCCGCGGCGACGGCGGTCGAGACGGCGCTGTACGCGGGCGAGGGCTCGCACACGGTCCAGGTGTTGGTCGGCGGCCAAGTGCGCGAGCTCATCATCGACACGGGCAGCGGCAAGACGGCGTTCGTCTGCGACGGGTGCAAGGACTGCGGCCGCCGGCACCACCACGCGCCCTTCGCCTTCACGCCCACGACGCGCTTCTTGACGTGCGACGAGGCCAGCGAATGCCTGGCGTGTGACTCGCCCGACGGCGACAAGAGCGGCGGCAAGTGCCGGTACGGCCAGACGTACGTCGAGGGCGACTACTGGAGCGCCTACAAGGTCTCGGACACCATGACCTTCGCTTCGAACGTTGTCGCGAGCGACAGAGCGAGCGTGACAGACTCGGCAGCGCTCGAGGCGCCGGTGGCGTTCGGCTGCATCTTTGAGCAGTCGGGCGTCTTCAACGCGCAGACGGCGGACGGCATCATGGGCTTCTCCAAGCACCCGGACTCGATCTTCGAGCAGCTCTTCGCGCGCGGCGCCACGCACTCGCGCATCTTCTCGCAGTGCCTCGCGGACGACGGTGGGTCGCTCACGCTTGGCGGCGTCGACCTGTCGCTCAACGCCTCGCAGATCCGCTACACGCCGCTGCGCGAGACGGGCTACCAGTACTGGACCGTGTCGCTCTCCTCCGTCTCAGTGGGCGACACAGACAACACGCTGGCACTGGACGCCGACGTGTTCAACCACGACCGCGGCTGCGTGCTCGACAGCGGCACGACGTTCGTCTACCTGCCAACGGCAGCTCGCGAGCCGTTCATTGCAGCGTGGCGCAAGGCCACGGGCTCCGACGACTACTTGCCTGAGAGCACCCAGTACTACCCGGGCCTGAGCCCCACGCAGGCTGCCCAGCCTGGCCGGTTCCCGCCCATCTGCTTCCACTTCGTCAACTCGGCGCAGCTGTGCATGCCTGCGAGTCGGTACTTCACGCCCCTCCCGGGCAACGTGGTCGCGGGCACGCTCTTCTTCTCGGACGCCGTGCGCTCGACCATCCTCGGCGCCAGCGTGCTCTCGGACCACCTCATGATCTACGACATGGACGGGAACCGCGTCGGCATGGCGTCGGCGCGTTGCGACCGGCCTGCTCCCTCGACCCTGGAGGGCGCGCAGCAGGTTCGCGTGGAGCTGAGCATGGACCCTGGCGGCGAGAAGTTCCAGCGCGAGGGCGACTTCTACGCAAAGGCGACCGAGTGGCTGCTGGCCGCTGTTACCATGGTGGCGATCACGGGACTCGTCAACACGATATGGGTCACGAGCGTGCGGGCGCTCGCGCAGGTTCCACCCAAGCCCAAGCCGGAGCCCGCCACGCACAGTGACGAACGGGTCGCTGGCCTTTACGTTGGGCGTGCGAGAGGCTACTCCAGCGGCGACGATGGTGATGACATGGCACCTGGCGACGACGATGAAGAGTTCGCCTTCCGCCTCATGCCATGAGAGCTCGTGCTTGGAAGTCCTAAAGTCTATGAGAGGTACAGTAGGTACTGCTGGATGCAGTGGCACGAATCAAGGTACTGGAAGCACGGCTGCTTCCCACGGCCACGATGTCTCGATGCGTCTATTGCCACTCGTCTACGCAGCCTCCGGTCCATTGAGTGGGCAACCTCCAAGCTGCACTTCACCCGAGCGCAACGTCCATGACCATCATGACGATGAAGCCGACGATGGTGCCAAAGGTTGCGAGCTTCTGGTTGCCGCTCTGGTTGGCCTCGGGGATCAGGTCGTCCACGACCACGAAGATCATAGCGCCCGCCGCAAACGACAGCGCGTACGGCAGGATTGGCTGCACGTACAACACTGCGCCCGCGCCAATGAGCTGGCGGCGGCAACGCCCACCGTCGCATCAGTCTCAGATACATACATACAGGCTTGGCCGTGATGGTAATTTGCAACGCACCGCGCCAACGGGCTCGACGAGACCGCTTAACTGGCCCCACATGAACGCGCGGAACGCTGACATGCCCTCCCTCCGCAGCGGCATGGACACTGCTAGTCCTTCGGGGAAGTTCTGCAGGCCTATGATCACCCGTTCAGGCGCGTCGCGGTCAGGTTGGTGCGGTCGCGAGTCGACAGACAGTGGAGCGCACGCACCGATGCCGATTGCGAGGTTGACAGCGTTTCCGAAGCTCGCAGTCGTGCTGTGTCCGACGCTGCCAAAGCCCACGCCGACGGCCATGCCCTCGGGCAGGTTGTGCAGCGTGATGGCGATCACCAGCAGCAGCACGCGGCGGAAGCTGACGCCACGGACCGACGCGTTGTTCCGTGATAAGTGAGAGTCACCCCCTCACTACCTCGTGCTCAACAGCTATGTGGACGCCCTCACCTCTTGGTATTAGCGACGGTCGGGGCGGAAATGCTCGCGTGCTGCTTCACGTCGTAGTCGTCGTCCTTCTTGCGCGCGTCGTGCGGGCCGCTGCCCATCGACTCGAGCGCCTGCAGCACCTTTTCCGTGCCGAACAGTGCGGCCGCGCCGAGCGCAAAGCCCACGGCCGCGGGCATAAAGGCCCAGCGTCCGTCCGGCCCGTACAGCTCGCTCTCCTCGGCGATCTCGATCGCGGGCGCCAACAGCGACCAGTAGGACGCCGCGAGCATCACGCCGCCCGCAAAGCCCTGGACACACCTCTCAACGAGTTAATATAGAGATCCGGTGCATTTTTGACCCACAAGAGCACACGGACGGACCAGCATGCCGTCGAGGATCTTCTGGCTGCGCTGCTGGTTCTCCATGTCGAGCACGAACACGAGCGCCGCGCCCTTCCCGATCGGTAGCAGACATTCACGCGCCCATAATCAGTACTCTTTGCAAGCTGAGGACGGGGAGACAGAGCGGCCACACCAGCGCGGTGAGACCCCAGGTGAAGAGCGAGCCTAGCAGCGCCTGCACCACGGGGTGCTGGCCCTCGATCATGGCGAGCGACGTGCTTGGCGTCCTTCGGACTCCTTGACTTCGGTGTTTTGTTTGGGGCGACGTCACACGAATCCGAAAGATTCATTTATTGGAGTGGACCACGTGATAAATGAGTAGCTCCATCATAATGTGCGCCACACCAAAGCAAGTTGAAGCTGTTGGACAGGACAGAGCGTGTGTGCGACACTTGCAGTGAAACGCGCGAGGGGACGCCAAGCTTTAAGTGCACACCCGACAGCAGAACGACAAGTGCGTGTCATGTGGGCCCCGGCGGACGCGAGGTTCGAGGTGGCGCCGCGCGTGGAGCGCGTGGAGCAGCAGCTGGACGCGCTGCCTCCAGCGTGGAAGGCGTTCGCGGGCCCGCCCATGGCGATGCACTACTTTGGCACGCGCATTAACACCTTCCGCGCCAACCCCGCGCTGCAGCGCCCGCCTGGCGCCTACTGTGACTGGGCCGCGGGCGCTCTGCGGCTTCAGCTTGGAGCGTACGTGCAGCATTTGCGACCGGGTGGCCATTTGGACGTGCTCACCGCGATACTTGAGGGCGCCAGGGATGCCGAGGGGCTCACCGACGCCGAGCTGCGCGATATCGTGAGCCAGGAGTGGCGCTCCGACCTTGCTCGGAACGTCATGCAGATCAGGGTCAACCGCCACGGGAGCGCCTGTGGCCCAGTGGTCCAGCGGTCCGCGCGAGGCGTCCTGTCGGTCGTGGCGCCACCTGCTCCTGCGCCACCGTCTCCTCCGCCAGCGTCCTCCACTACGAGCCGTGGTTCCTCTCGATCAGCGTTTGTGCTGGACGCGATTGCGATGCCTCCGCGAGAGAGGAGACCCAGAGAGCGAGGCAGGCAGTAGGGGACGTATGCGCCAATGAACTCGGTCCTTGCCACCATCTTCATTAGCGCCACGAACCTACGGTAGGTCACTGCCAGCCGAGATCGCACAGAATCGAGACGTGGTCGGACGGGAAGGCCGCCGAGGGCAGCGCGACGTCCGTGGACACTTCAGCGCGCGAGAAGTGTGGGAACACCTGGCGCACACGGAGACGCTCCGACTCGAGCATGATATAGTCGAGCGTCCCAGCGAACAAGTGCCCGGGCGTCGCCGCGAAGTTGGTGAACTCGGGGATGCCGCAGCCCGACTCGAGCGTCAGGTCGTGCGCAAACTCGGCCGGTAGCAGCACCGCAGGGTGCGCGTCCGCGTCCTCAAATGCGGTGAAGACGGAGCTGCCGCCTTGCTCTCGCAGCTCCTCAATAGTCGGCACGCCGTCCCATCGGAACGACGGCGCGGACTGCAGGTGCCGGTGACTGGCGGGGACGCGTCCGTCGAGCAGGTAGCGCACGGCCGCGGCGTCCGGAAACGCATTGAAGTCGCCACCCATGAGGATCGCTGGCGGGTGCGACCCCTCGCTAAAGGCGTCTCGCTTGTTCTTGACTTGCTCGACGAGTGCCGCGGTCTGCAGGAGCCGGATCAGGTCGCCATCATACCGGAAGAACAGATGCGTGTTGGACACAACCATGCGCTTATCCGCGTCGAGCTTGTGCTGCAGGACGGCGACCTGCGCGATGGTAGGAGACGCCACGACGCCCTTCTTGACCTCTGGGAACGCCTCCAGCACCGCTTGCACGGCTGGATCCTCGCTCGCGCTTACCGCGGCGCCGATGTCCACTGAAACGTGCTCTAGCACCTGGAAACTCGCACTGCGGATCAGCATGGCGCACCCCTCCATGGTGGAGCCGGTCTTGCCTACGTACAGCGGCGTGAAGCCTTGCGAGCGCATGAGTGGTGCAAAGTAGCTCTCGAACACGACGCCGCCCATTTCCTGCAGCAGCACCACGTCGCTGCTGGACTCGATCACCTCTTGCGCGATGAGCTGCATGCGGTACGCCTCCTGCACCACGCGGCGCTCGGCGTACGCGAACTTGCTGCGCTTGGCGTGGTCGGTCGTGTAGCCGTCGAAGAGCACGTTGTAGCTCATGACGCGGAACGCGTCCCTCTCACTTGCGTACGCAGGCGTCTTGCCCAGCTCTCGCCGGCGGTCGAACACTCCGCGGTCGGGGCTTGGCTCCACGGGAGGAGTGACTAGAGTCACGCAGTGAGCGCTTGCCCCTGCTTCGCCCGGTTGCAGACTGCCGTCACCGCCTTGTAGAGGAGGAGGAGAGCACTCGATGCGCAACTGACAGCCAATGTCAAGGCTCGTGGGCTTGTACTGCCTGCCGGAGCAGCACAACTCTTCGCCCTTCCCGTCAGCAATTGGAAGGCGGAACCAGCGCCACTGGCACTCGTCCGGGTCGCAGTACAGCGTCTCAGCAAAGGGCACGGCGGGGATGCCGGCAAGAAGCGGGGTCAGCGCCGAGAGACGCTCCACCGCCGGCACGTTCTTGAGCAGCGCGTACTCGACCAGGTCGCCGATTCTCATCGTGGACGCCGCGCAGAGCGCCTCGCCAATTGATACGTCCTGGAAGTGCAGCTCCTGTCCGCTGCTGGCGAAGAAGCGGACGTCAGCAGCGAGTGTCGATGACGAAGGGGGCAGCGCGGCTTCTGCCTCTACTAGAGCGCGCTTGTTGCGGTTGCGCTGGCGACGAGACGTGCTCCTGGCGTCCCCGGTCGCAAGCGCGTTCGCCGCCGCGAGCTCAATGCGCTGGCGCGTCTTGGCCAGCGGCTCCGTTGCTGGTCGCTGGAAGGTCTTCGATGAAGCAGCGTTGGGCAGCAGCAGCTGCAGCTTGACCACGCGCGGGCTGTCGCACTTATCGCCGTCGAGGAAGCGGACGTTCGCCACGCGCCGCGCGCGCGGAGTTGGCGATTCCGCCATGCTCGGTCGCGCAGAGGTGCAAAGCGCTCGTCTGGGAAGGGACGCGGTGGTGGCGGCGGATGGCGGTGGTGTCCTTATTAGTCGGCGCCACATGCAAAGTGAGCCGCTCAATGTGCGTGTGCGCCATGCCCCGCTGTGGCTCATCCACCTTCATTCACCAGGAACTTCACTCGGATGAAAATAACCAGGTTACGTCAGTTTGTGGTACTATTTTGGAAGCGCGCACTCGAAACAGTGATAAATGACACCCTCACTGTGGACTAAAAGTTCATATTTACTGCAAATTTGGGTAAAAAAATGATTTCGCGCCAAATATTTCGCGCCAAAACCTGGTACCCGACTAATTTACTCATCTGCTCGTCCCATCGCCCCGATTAGAGGTGCTCGAGGGCTCTGCTGGGGCTCAAGAGCGTTTGGCGGCGGCTGAACTTCGACGTAGCCACCTGACCGCCGTGCATTCACTGCCGACAGGCGCGATCTGCATCTCTGAACGTACCAGTGGATGATGTACCGCATGTTGAAGGTCGGCTGCTCGCCATCTCGGAGTCGCCTTCCGTCACCTCCACACATTCACGCAGCATACATATCTCTATCTCTTCACCGCTCTCTGTCTAGCGTCTCGACGGTCGCGACAGCCGTCAGCCGCGCTCTTCTTTCTACTTGCCGACGAGGAAGTTGAAGATGTCGCCGTCCTGGCAGACGTAGTCCTTGCCCTCGGCGCGCACAAGGCCCTTCTCCTTGGCGGCCTTCATCCCGCCGGCGCGCACAAAGTCGTCGAACGCAACAGTCTCGGCGCGGATGAACAGTCGCTCAAAGTCCGAGTGGATGACACCCGCGGCCACAGGCGCCGTGGAGCCCGCCAGCACGTTCCACGCGCGCGCCTCCTTCTCGCCGACCGTGTAGTAGGTCTGCAGGCGCAGCAGGTCCTTGCTCGCGCGGATCACCTTGGTGAGGCCCGTCTCAGCCAGCCCGCTCTCGCGCAGGTACTCGAGTTGGCTCTCCTCGTCCTCGAACGACGCCGCCGCCTCCTCGAGCGCGCCGGAGACCGTGATGCAGATGCTGCCCTCGGCCTCGACCTTCTCGCGCACCGCCTCCGTCATCTCGTTACCCGTAGCCGCGTCGTCCTCTGACACGTTGCACAGGTACAGGGCTTTCTTGGCCGTCAGGAGCTGCAGCCGCTCGAACTGTAGCTGCTCCTCGGGCTTGTCGAAGACCAAGCCCTCGGCCTGGTTGCCGTCCTCCAGCAGCGGCTGCAGCCGCTCCAGCACCTCAATCAGCGCAGGGATCGTCGGGTCCGTCGACCTATCAAGCGTAGCAGTTCATATATATATAGAGAGAGTGAGATGGAGCCAACAGCAGAGCAGTCCATGCACTCGTCCGCCACGAGCAACGACGAGCGACGCACTTCTTCTTCTTGGCCAGGTTGGCGAGCCGCTTCTCGACGGTCTGCAGGTCCGCGAGGATGAGCTCCGCGCGGATGGTCTCGAGGTCGCGCAGCGGGTCCACTGACTCGTCCACGTGCAGGATGTTGGTGTCCTCAAAGCAGCGCACGACGTGCGCGACGACCGCCACCTGGCGGATGTTATCCAGGAACTTGTTGCCGAGCCCCTCGCCCCGCGAGGCACCGCGCACGAGCCCGGCGATGTCCACGAACTCGAGCTGCGTCTCGATCACCTTCTGGGACTTCTCCATCTCGGCCAGCCGGTGCACGCGCGGGTCGGGCACGGCCACGCGCGCCACGTTCGGGTCGATGGTGCAGAACGGGTAGTTGGCCGCCTGCGCGTTCTCGGTGCGCGTCAGCGCGTTGAACAGCGTCGACTTGCCCACGTTCGGCATGCCCACGATGCCCACCGACCGGTGGAACGCGCGCGCGCCCGTGGGGGCGAGGGGCGCGGCCGGAACAGCCGCACAGACGCTCCGGCGCAGCAGCATCATACTCCCGGAGGTAATGGGTGTATTTGATGGTGTGTGGTGGTCGCGTGGCTATTGTCAAAACGTGTATATACTATTCAAAACGTGACAATTACTGTACAACTATTTTGCCAAACGATGAACCTTTAGACTCCATAGCGTTTTCGTAATTGGGACCATACAGCCAAAAATAATTGTATTCAAACAATAGTTTGTTTTGTCATGTACTGGATACGACGCTGGTGCTAAAGCAAACCACAGCAAAATCACGTAAATTGAAAAGAAATGGAGTGACAAAACGTGCGTTCATCATTCAAAACTGACAGATTGCATCACACTTTGTAGGCTTGCAAATCACCATCACTCTTTCTTGACCATATGGGACAGAAAGCAGAAGGTTGTCAATATCATCATCAAATGCCAAAGGTAATTGACTTACAAATTATAAGATATTGAATGCGTAACTATCCAAGTACAGTGCGTTTCATTCATTTATACGGGTTTTAATGGAGACATGGGTACAGCCTCGAGGCTGTCTTGTTGAGTGTTGTCTTCGTCCTCCGCTTCCTATCTTCCTCATCCTCTGAAACTGAAAGAACTCCTCGCCTCCTCCCTCTTCCGGCCCCACTCACTCTCTAATCCGCGCGCTAGACCCCGAGCAAGTGCAAGTAGCATAGCGACCGACCCGTAGCGACGAGATGAAGATCTTCCGCCAGCTGCTGGTGCTGTGCGTGACCGCCGCCGCCGCGACCGTCGCGAGCGCCGGCAAGAACGACGCGGCGCTCGTCACGGAGCTGCCCAACCTGAGCCAGGAGGTGCCGTTCAAGCAGTACGCGGGCCAGATCCCGCTCGCGACCGAAGAGAAGCTCTTCTACTGGTACACGGAGGCGCAGGAGAACCCGGCGGAGGCGCCGATCGTGCTCTGGCTGAACGGCGGCCCGGGCTGCTCGTCCATGGGCGGCTTCTGGACCGAGAACGGGCCCTTCGTGGTCGCCGACGACCTGTCCGTCAAGGTGAACCGCCACGCGTGGAACCGCAAGGTGAACCTCGTGTGGCTCGAGTCGCCCGCGGGCGTCGGCTTCAGCGGCGAGCTGCAGGACGCGAGCTACTACAACGATGACAATGTGGCCGCCAAGACGTACGAGTTTTTGCAGCTCTTCTTCGACAAGTTCTCGGAGCTCAAGGGCCGCGAGTTCTACATCACGGGCGAGAGCTACGCCGGCATCTACATCCCGTACCTCGTCGACCTGCTCGTGGACAACCCGATCGCGGACGTCAACCTCAAGGGCTTCGCCATCGGCAACCCCTTCACGGACGACGTGATCGACGGCAACGCCTACCTGGACTTTTACTACAGCCACGCCATGGTCTCGCTCGAGAACTACAACGCGGCGCGCGAGCTGTGCGGCGACAACATTGGCTGCTTCTTCATGGACGACGGCTCATGCACGCCCGAGTGCATGGCCGTGCTCGCGGAGAGCAACGCCGCCGCGGACGCCGACCGGCTCAACCCGTACTACATTTACGGCGACGTGTGCTTCCTGGGCAACGGCCAGGCGCTGGCGCTGCACAAGACACTCACGGCCGGCAAGCAGCCCACGATGTCGCTGGCCAAGCGCGGCGACGTGGGCGTCTGCGCCGAGACGCTCACGCAGTTCTACCTCAACCTGCCGGACGTGCAGCGCGCCATCCACGTGGAGGGTGCCAACGTCAACTGGACTGACTGCAACGACGCCGTGGGCATCCGGTTCACGCGCAGCTCGAGCGCACTGCCCAAGTACCACAACATCCTCGGCCGCGGACTCAACGCGCTCATCTACAGCGGCGACGCCGACTCGGTCGTCAACTTCATCGGCACGGAGCGCTGGATCGGGCCCGAGGGCCTCAAGCTGCACGTGTCGGACAAGTGGAAGGCCTGGTTCGGCCCCGACCGCCAGCTCGCCGGCTACGTGCAGCAGTACGACGGGTTGACGTTCAAGACGGTCAAGGGCGCGGGCCACATGGTGCCAGCCGTGCGCCCGCTGCACGGACTCAACATGTTCGAGTGCTTCGTCTTCGGCGAGGACGCGTGCGCCGAGTTCACGTACCCGATCGACGATGAAGAGGTCGCCGCCGGGCTCGTGTCGCTGGGCGGCGCCGACGTGTCCACGCGCACCGCCAGCGACGCCGCGACGGCCTCGCACGCGTCCGCGAGCCTGCTCTGGTTCCCCGTCTTCGCCGTGCTGGCCGTGACCGGCGGCTTCCTGGTCGTGCGCGCCAAGAACGCCAAGCGCGCCGAGTACGAGCGCATCAACTCGCCGCGCACGGTCAGCGTCAACGTTTAAGGCGGATCGCGTACCCCCAGCTTCAATGGGTTACACGTTACACCTACCTGATAAGTTCAAATGTGTGAGTGTACCCTGCTCCCTTTGTTAATGAGATTGGGTTACATTGCTCCTCTTTGAAATCGACGAGCTGATGCTCCATCCTCGTGCTGCCGGTGGGCGGCGCCGGCGGCTGCTGCAAGCGGCGGGCGCGCCCGTGGGCAACAGCGTAGCTGCGCTGGCGCGTCGGGAGGCGGATGCGCGGTCGCTCGTGGCGGCGAGCCGTCGACGGCTGCCGCTGGATCGCGTTCTGCGGCGCGACGCCAGTGCGGCGCTGCTGGGCTTCTCGCGCGATGGCGGCTTCCTCAGTTGCGTCTCCAGCGTCGCTCCACAACCATTGGCGACGCGCCTAACGCTCTGTCTCTTCTTCGTGTGTGCGGACAGTGTTCGTGAGGTGGTGGGACGCGGGCGTGGATATCCAGTGGCGGCAAGCGCCCTTTACCGCGGCCTGCAGCCTCGAAGGCGCCGTCGAGTGCCTGTCAGGCCGCGTAGAGTACTCGCTGTGCGTCGGGGGCTCGCCCAGAGTCTCTACAGCGTCGCTAGGCAGCCCGTCGCTCTCCGGTGAGTCCCCGTCAAGGGCTTCTTGCGTCTTATACACTGTAGAAGCGACGGCTGATCGCGCGTCCCGTAATGGCAGGGAGCTTCGTGCGCGTGTGGCAGAGCGTCGACTGCGCGCTCGTGGTCGCGATCGCGGCCGACAGGCACGTGGCGACCGCCAGCGACTCGTCGCAGCTGTATCAGCTCTCGCTCGCGCCGGCGCCGGCTCTGGGCGGCGGACTCGCGTCGAGAGTCACAAGCCTGCGCTTCGACTACAGCGTGCAGGCGCCGGCGCAGAGCTTGGAGCCGTGGCAGCTGCTCGAGCTGCCGCGCGGCCGCCGCGACGCAGCGCCAAACAACGTGTACCACCTGCTGCTCAACCTCGGGTCGGCCGTCACGGTGCTCGTGTTCCACGTCAAGCGTGAGGAGCAGACAGTGCAGCCCAGTGCTAGTCGCAGCCTGCCCTGCCTCGGCCGAGCTCCGCGTGGGCTCGGAGTCTCCCACTTTGCGCAGAGTACGTTCCGAGTGATGGAAACTGCTCCCTCTCGGATGTTTGACCGCTTGTGACGCTCACATCGTGACTGCAGATGAATGGTATTACTCGCCCGAGTTCCCCATCGAGTTCCACCGGGAGTGCGTGTCTCGAGCCGCCCACGAAGCCGCCGGGCCCGCAGTCGAGGTCGAGGCAAGTCCACCAGCCATCTCCTCTCTTGTGTCGCTTTATCAAGGAGGTCCCTTGCGTCGAGCCGACGGTCAGACTCACTGGACGAGCTGCTCGCCTGTTACAGTGCCTCGCGCAGCAAATGCTCGATGTGGAGAAGTTCCTGCAAGCGTTTCTGGACCGCTTCGAGCCGCTGCGCTGCTTCTACCTGGTCGACTACGACCTCCGACTCGTGCGAGTAAGTCCGCAGCGCTTCTCCCCACGCTATCGGGGCGTTCTAAGCGCCTGATGATCACAACGCGTATCCGGATAGGTGGTCGGGACGGAGAAGGCGCTATTTATGAGCTGCGTGATGCAGCTGGCCTCCCTCGGCGGCCACGATCCCACCGCCAACGCCGGCGCACCAGGCGATCGATGGAACATTGGAGCCTCCAGCCATGCCCAGCGCGTGGCGCTCTTCTTCAGCGTCAACCTGTTCACGGGCGCGCACCACATCATCCGCGCGCTCCGCGTGCCGCTCGGGCACACGCTGCGGCACTTCTCGGCGCGCATCGCGCGGTCCTTCCTCGCCGACATCAACGCGCGCGTGCCGCCCGACCCGCTGCCCGCCTCGTGGGACACGGCCGCCGTCATGCGCGAGCAATCGCTGCGCGTGCTGCACAACCCGCTGTACCCGATCTCTATCCACCTCCCGTAAGCCACGAACGACGCTCGACCACCAATCGATTCCGTCGGTTAGGCGGTTGCCTCTGTCGCTGCCTCTCCGCTCTATCAAGCGCTGCGCTCCGCCGCGCTCATTCAGCGCTCTCGTCGTTCTCACTCGCGCTCTCGCCTCCCGTCTTGCCGTCCGAGCCGCTGTCGCCGCGCGACTGCTGCGACCACAGGCGGTAGTACGCTGCAGCAGCACCGCATCATTCGTGAGTCGCTGCGTACCACCCACCGCACAGAACGACGAGGACGCGTACGCACCTCCTTGCTGCTCGACAAGGCGCTCGTGGCTGCCCGTCTCGAGCACGCGGCCCTTGTGGAGCACGACGATCTCGTCGGCGTCGCGTACCGTCGACAGTCGGTGCGCGATGATGAGCGTCGTGCGGCCACGGCACGCGACGTCCAGCGCCGCGTGGACGCTGCGCTCCGTGACCGTGTCGAGCGAGGATGTGGCCTCGTCGAGCACCACGACGGACGGGTTCTTGAGGATCAGGCGCGCGATGGCTACGCGCTGCTTCTCGCCACCGCTGAGCTTGAGCCCGCGCTCGCCGATCTGCGTGTCGAAGCCGCGCGGCAGGGACGAGATGAGAGCGTAGATGTTGGCCGCCTTGGCCGCCGCCACCATCTCCTCCTCGGAGCACCGCTCGCGTCCATACAGCAGCTGTCCACGCGCTCAACCACCGTGTCAGTCGGTGAAGGTCCAGCAAGAGGCACGCGAGAGAGAGATCCATCCACGCGCGCGGAGCGGACGTACGTTGTACCGGAGCGAGTCGTTGAACATGACCGTGTCCTGCGGGACGATCCCGATGGCCTTGCGCAGCGACTTCTGCTGCACCTTGGCAATGTCCTGGCCGTTGATGGCGATCCGGCCGCTCGTCACGTCGTAGAAGCGGAAGAGCAGGCGGCTGATGGTCGTCTTGCCCGAGCCCGTGGCGCCCACGATCGCGAGCGTCTTGCCCGTGGGCACGCGGAAGGACACGCCCTGGAGTCCGTTGGCGACTGGCTGGCTCGGGTACGCGAAGCTCACGCTGTGGAACTCGACGGTGCTCGCGCGCGGGTCCGCCTGGAGCGGCAGCGCGCCAGGCACGTCGCGCACCTCTGGCTGGATGCGCAGCAGCTCCACGAGGTTCTCCATGTCGACAAACGACTGCACGATCGTGTTGTAGATGTTGCCGAGCGAGTCGAGCGGCTTGAAGATGTTGCCCACGTACACGGTCACGGCGACAAAGTCACCGACCGTCATGGACCCGGCAAAGACGTCGCGCGCGGTGATGTACAGGCAGATGCCGAGGCAAAGCTGCTGGATAAGCTGCTGCGCCGTGACGATGGCGTTCATGAGGCCGCGCGTGGACAGCTGCGAGAGCTGGAAGAGCGTGATGCTCGTCATGTACCGCCTGAGCTCGTACTCCTCGGTGCAAAAGTACTTGACGGTCTCGAAGTTGACGAGCGAGTCGACCGCCTTCTCGCTCGCCTGGTTGTCGTGCTGGTTGGTCTCCTTCTTGAAGCGCAGACGGATCTGCGTGCCGACGAACGTGACCACGACGTACCAGAAGACGCCCGTGACGCACACGACCGAGAGGACCTTTTGCCGGAACGAGAAGATGAACACGACAGACACGACCACGAGCTCCACGAGCGTCGGCAGCAGCCGGAAGAAGATGACGTTGACGATGTTGTCCGTGCTGCTCGAGCCGCGGTCCAGGCAGCGCAGCACCTTGCCCGTCTTCTTGGTCAGGTGGTAGTTCATCGACAGGCTGTGCAGGTGCGCGAATAGCTGCGCGGCATGACACGGTACAGCGGCGTTAGGTATGCGTTGGCAGGGAGCCGTCGTACAGCGCAGTCGCCGCCACCAACCTTGGCCGCGACGTCCTGGTACGCGTGCTGCTTGACCGTCATGTACAAGTACGTCTGCAGCTGCTTGGCGAACGCGAACCCGAACAGCGTGACTGCATGGTAAGCGCGTTGAAAACAGATGAGTCAGGCAAGCCTCTCCCTCACTCTACAAGGCAGACAGCCACCCTGTCAGCTTCCACGCGGTGGAGGTGGAGGTGGAGGTGGCACGCACCGCAGTACATGGCGATGGCGAACCAGGGGAAGAAGGCGAGCTCGGCGGCCGTCAGCGCGTTCGTGGCCTCCTTGAGGAACAGCGGCGCGAGGATGCGCGACCCGCGCGAGAGGAACATGAACGTGAAGGCCACGACCACGCGGAAGCGCTGAAAAGGCCAATGCCAACGGACAGGCGCGCGGCAAAGAGGCGTCAGCGCTCGAGTAGCAGCGAGCAATGCAGCGCCTCGGACGCTGCTGGCAACGTACCAAGCCCCACGTCTTTGGCCAAAAGTCTGCTCAGTCACGACGGGGGCGGAGCCATAGCGGAGTGAGCTGCGGCGTTATAATGACTCGGACGCAACACCGAGGCGGGAAGAGAGACGAGTGTGGCTTACATGGGACGAGGAGCACGCGCAGCTCCCAAACGGACACGTCCTCCGGCCGCGGGTCCTCCGGGTCCGTCCCGGGCCCGTACGCGTTGCGCACCAGCGCCGACTTTTCGGTCGCGTGTCGACCCATCGCCGCGCTTCTCGGGTGCAGCGGACTACAGTACTCTCGAGCGCTCGAGCGGCTGGAGCGCTGTGCTGCTGTGGGTGTTTACAGCAGGTGCTGGGGCGCCAAGGGCGCTGTGGGCAGCGCAAAAAGAGGAGTGGCTCCTCCTCAGCATATGCGGATCTATCTCCTCATGAGTGATCCAAACGATCCGCTAGCTCCTCGTGCTCGTGCCCAATCGACGTCGACCAGGAATGTATGTGTTGAGTGGCGTATACATACATTCCGCAACTGGAGCCAATACCATAAAATACCGGTAGTAATATCGATATCCAGAACAGCCTGACCTTCCTCTTTTTATGGGTAAAAAATGTTCAAATGAAACAGTTCATTTATAATTTCATGAAGGCTTTTAAGGCCATTGAATTAGCTGAATTCTACCCTACCCCTCACCCTTCCAATTTGCACCAATCACCACACTAATGTTGGTTTACTACTTCACTGTGGCACGAATCGTTACTTCACTTTGCAATCCGCTGGCGGCATTAGGGAAAGGGCAACCGAGTGGCCGGTCCTCCGCCCGCGCATCGCACCGGCCCGGCGCCGCCGCAAGAGCAGCGCGAGCGCTATCCGCGGACCCCTGCATGCACCCGGGCGATGGACCAGAGGCCAGCAGATGACGACGGCGCGGCTGCGCCCGAGCGGCGGCCGCACACGCGCCGGCCGGCCCCGCTCGGGCCCTTCCAGCGGTCCACCGACACGGTGTCCATGTCTGCGGACTTCCCCACCGACTCGTCCTCGTCCTCGGCCGCGCCACCGCTCGTGTCGGACTTGGGCGCGGCCATGGGGCTCTTTGACGGCGCGCGGACCGCCCAGGACCGCGCATCGAGCGCTAGGAACAAGAGCGGCGCCCCTCCACACGCGGGCGGCGTGAGTCTGCGCAGCCGCCTGTGGAAGCGCGTGGCCTCGATGCGGCCCAAGAGGCGCCGGCCGTCCGAGCGCGCCAGCATCGACCAGGAGCTCTACGTGCGCAGCATCCTCGAGTCGTACAGCTCGTCCCTGTCGTCCAACCGGTACTCGTCCAGCATGGCTCTCGTCGAGGCGGCGGCAGGCCGGTCGCCGTCTCCCGGCGCCGGCGCCGACTCGGACTTGGATCTGACGGTCGTGTACCCGGACGCCGGCGGCAACCCGCGTGGTGGGGACGCGTACCTAGCGCAGATGCAGACCCCGCTCGTGGCTGGCGACGCGGAGGGGGCGGCGATCCGAGGGAAAGAGGCCGCTCGCCGGCACTGCAGCGCGGCTCATAAGCGCTCCCGCGCGTGGAGCGATGCGGAGCGCGGAGAAGGAGGCAGTGGCGACCCGGGGGACGACGAGAAGAGCCAACGGAGGCTGCAGCGCCGGCTCAAGATCGAGGCCATGCGCGCCAAGCTCCTGGAGAGGAGCCAGCACCACGCGCGCACGCGCAAGAAGATCTTGATCTTCACCATGTGGATCCTGGTCACGCTGTCGGCGTTCATGGCGGCGGGCGTGCTCATCGCGCGGTCGGGGGTGCAGATGCAGATGAGCGGCCACGAGGCGGCGCAGACTGAAGCCGCTCCCAGGTCGTCCGCGTCGGCCAGCGGTGGCCAGGACTCGTCATCGACCGAGGAGATGGCCGCGACGAAGCTGTACACGTACATGCACTGCGTGCTCATGTCGCTGTCGCTCTGGATGTCGCTCATCGTCGTCGGCATGCACATCACGTTCCGGTCCTTCCGCACGTACTCGCACCCGTTCGTGCTCGAGCTCAGCTGCGTGCAGTGCGGCTACTGGATCATCTCGCTGCTGCGCGTGCAGTTCGAGACGAACGCCATGGGCGACGCGGTGTACCTGCTCTTCTGCATGGCCGAGTGCTTCTTCAACTTCGGCCAGATCTCCTTCACGTGCGCGATCGCGTTCAACATGTACCGGTCGGTGGTCTCGTACGCCGACGTGCTGCTCGACTCGCAGAGCGCCAAGCAGCGCTACCGCTCGTACACGCTGAACGTCATGCTGCTGTCGCTGCTCGCCGCCGTCACGTTGGCGCTGGTCGGGTACAAGACCGGCGACGACGCGTCCTCAGAGGAGTCCCTGGCCGACCTCGACAACATGCAGCCGTGCCTGTACCCGACGTGCCGCCTCATCCTATACGTGTACTACCCGCTGCTCGCGTTCGGCTTCAACTTCATCTTCTACGTGCGCTTCAAGCGCACGATCGGCACGGCGTACCCTGTGTCGGCGACCGGGCGCCTGAACAAGGTGGCGCTGTCGTACCTGGTCGTGTTCTTCATATGCTGGGGCAGCCTCATCATTTCGACGGCGCTGACGGTCACGAGCTCCTCGACCGTGCCCGAAGCCGTCTTCTTCGTGCTCCAGTGCGTGTTCGACGGACTGGGCGTGTGCCTGGCGGTGATTACGTTCACCAACTTCCACCGGTGCCGCAAGGCGTTCGACTTTGGCCTCTCGCTCAAGGCCATCGACCCGAACAGCATCGAGTTCGACGACCCCGTCAACATTGTGGGCGAGGGCACGTTCGCGATCGTGCTCAAGGCGAGGTGGCGCCAAGGCGCCGTCGACAACTCGTTCGCGCGCTCGGTCGAGGTGGCGGTCAAGACCTTCAAGCACACGCAGCTCGAGTGCCTGGACCAGATCAAGGAAGAAGCCTACTTGTCCTCGCGGCTCGTGCACCCGTGCGTCATGATGACGTACGGCTGCTACACGAGCGGGATCAACTTGTACATTGTGTACGAGTACCTTGGCGGCGGCACCCTCCAGGACATCCTGGACGCAACCAGCAGCTTGCCGTACGCGACCGCGCTGCGCTACGCCCACATGATCGCCATGGGCATGCGGTTCCTGCACGGGCTGCCCGTCCCCATCGTCCACCGGTAATTCGCTCTAGGCTCGGCTATGGCAGGAGAGCAGAGGCACTAACTCGTGTGTGTGCGCGCGCGTGTGTGTCGTGTTGGTCGCGAGACAGAGATCTGAAGCCGCTCAACTGCATCTTCGACTCGCACGGCGAGATGCTCAAGGTGGCGGACTTTGGCGAGTCGCGACTGCTGCGAACCAAGGACGTCGTGCCTCGCCGCGCCAACTTCTTCCCGTCCGCGGATCTGACGCTGCAGATGACCACCAACATCGGCAGCGCTTGCTGGGCGGTGCGTCTGACGCCAGGCGTCGCTCCTTCCACCCGTTTTGCGCCAGCTGTCTCATCACAAAGTGTCGTGTCATGCAGGCTCCGGAAGTGCTCAAGGACGAGCTGACGTCCGAGTACTCGATCAAGATCGACGTCTACAGCTTCGGGGTCATTTGCTGGCAGCTGTACACGTGCCGCGTCCCGTACGTGGACATCCCAGGCAGCGTGCTGGCCGTGGCCGAGGCCGTGCTGGCGGGCCACCGGCCCGAGATCCCGAGCGACTGCCCGACTCTGTTCGCCAAGATCATGAAGCGTTGCTGGCACGAGAGCGCTCTGCGCCGCCCCAACTTCGACGACATCGTGCAGCTGCTCGAGATCGAGATGGCCAACGAGGAGCACCGCCTTCTACACGGCCAAGACGCTGGGGGACCGCTGTCTGTGCCCGGTTCACGCAAGATCCACGCGATGCCCCAGCCGACGGCTCGAGGAGGCGACCTGACGCGGTTGAAGAGCGACGAAAGCAGCAAGAGCGGGTCGGAGCGCGCCAGGAGCGCCGGCAAGTAGACCGAATGGCTGAAGTGGCGGGTAGTGGTTGTGGGTCCCGGTATGCGTACTTCATTACGTTAGGATATCGAGTTGAAAAATACAATTGAATCGTAAAAACAAGCAATTGTATTGATATTTGTATATCTAATGTTTGTTGGAAGTATAATAAAAAATGTCATTTTCACTGCTCTTATTCAAGTGCATTGGTCGAGAATGTCATCACTCGAAGAAGAAGCAAAGCAAGTAGGAAACTCATGCAGCGCAAAGACATTCCGAGCGCGTTAGTGAGTGAAAGGACGTTGTTCTCCCTTTACGTGCCTCTGCCTTACCAAAAACCAGAACCTCCTGCTACACTTCCACGACTAGCGGCGACGATGGGGTCGAGCCCTGACTGCCAACGGACGCGGTCGACGCCGAGGCGGTCGCATCGCGGCTGCGCTTTTGAGACGACAACTGGTACGCAGAGACGGTCTATAGTAACGGACACCGGGCAGAACGATACTCGTCGTCAGTCATGGAGTAACTCTCTATGTGAGAGGTGAAAGCCATGCTGTGCAGCGTACATCGACCTGAGCGGCGCTGGCGGGCAGGGGGTACGAGATCTCGACCTGCGGTCGTGAGTCAGCGGTGCATCGATCACAACTCCCGCTGCGGAAGCAACCAATACGGCCCGAACGTACCCAGGAGCGGCCGCAGGAGCGCACGAACCGCCACTCGACGCCCGTGCGCGCGAAGCATGGGCGCTTGTTGATGCGCGTCACGAGCGACCGCACATACTGCGTGGCCTGTTGCGAGCCGAGCCCAGACACATTAGAGCGCGCAGCTGGTCGCTTCTTTCTCTAACTATACTCACGTCTCGGATGCAAAAGTTGGGGCAAAGTAGCGACGCGCCGAGCGTGCACGGGCAGCACGCATAGCCGCAGAAGATGCAGAAGAAGCACGGCCAGTAGTCCTTGAGCGTGTTGTTGATCTGGTTGATGGCCGCCTCGAAGTCCTCCTCCTTGAGCTGGCCATCGTCCCGTCCATGCATTCATCCATCGTCAATCCCGAGGTATCAAGTATTGTTAATACAAGCCCACCATCGCTATGCGCACCAAGTGATTCAACTCGGGCGGGAACGTGTCGTCGTACTCGCGAGCGACGCCCGTGATGAAGCGCGCGACCTGCGGGTACAGCCGCACGGTGCCGACTTCCTCTCGCTGCGCGCCCTGCTTCGTGAGCATGGGCGCCCGCGCATCCACCACCGCCATTGTCTCCGTCGACAAGCGAGTCAATTGATCTCGCTCGCGGGTTGGATACGGAACGAGGGGTTCCATGATTCGGCAACTTTAGACTGCGACCTTTCGGGTCCTGCAACGGAAACAGTGGATCTTTTCCTTCCCACAACTTTCAAGCAACGTAATTTGTCTAATTGAAGCGTTGAAGCAGCATTAAATACCCTCAAGCAACATGAAATTGCGCAAGTCGCAGGTCAAGATACCTTTTTCGTGCCGATGGAGGTGGCGGCGCTGGTCGACGGCTTCTGCGCGGCTCTGCGCACTGAGCGGCAGTGGCGCAACGTGCAGGGCGTGCTGCTCGACTCCTTCCGGTCCGTCGGTGACATCCTAGCGCTTCAGACGCGCCAACTCGCTGCGGCAGAGCGACAGATCGAGGCTCTCGGCAAGCGGCAGCAAGAGCTGGAGGGAGCGTCGGACGCCCTGGCTTCAATACCTGGAGACTGGCAAGCGAGCGTAGCGAGTGCGGTGGACAAGGCGCTGGCTGAAGCAGCGGAGAAGCTGCACGACCACAGTGGCGAACGAGTGCTCGAGCAGGTAGGGCGGTCGTCTAGTGGGGGATTGGCCAAGAGGAGGACTCTAACGCGCGTGTCAGGTGGCGGTGGCGGTCGATGAACGAGCCGAAGCACTGGCCTGCGAGTTGCGTAGCGAGGTTGAGCAAGCTGTGGCCCGATCGGTGCGCCAACTGTCAGTTTGTGCTATAACTCGGCTGGTAGACTCACCAAGCCCCAAGTGGACGTCCCGTTGTCATGAGGCGGAGGACAAGCTGTCGCAGCATCTCGAGTCCGAGACGAACAGGCTCGTACGCACTTCATACTCTTCCCATCTGACTTTAGAGAAGGGATCTGCGGCGTTCACACCTCTCACGTTGACGACAAGCAGGTCAGTGAGCTGGCGACCAACGTGACGAGCCAGGTGGAGCCGATCGGTACGCAACTGACAGCGCTAGCAGACCGAGTGAAGGCGCTCGAGGAGATGGCGGTGCCGGGTTTAAAGAAGCGACTCAAAGAGCTCCAGCTGGAGGTCGAACAGGTTCGGCTCCATCGGTTATCGACTCAACGACATTGGTGCATAAATGCGGACCTCAGCTTGCATCTCTTTGAGGGACAGGGAGCCGAAGGAGTCATGGTGGAGAGGGTGGAGACTGAGCTGAGGCAGTTGGACGGACGCCTAAGCGCACAACTTGCCTTGTGGTACCAAGAGGTGGACCACAAATTCGCTGCCAAAGTCGACAAGAACGAGCTCGTCAAGCTTTTGAGCCGAAAGATGGACACGCGTACGTGCCAAACATGCACCGCCGAGCAAATCCTCAGCGCGACGGTGCGCTGAACGGTGTCTTTGTATGGACAACACTCCGCAGTGGACGGCTGGAAGCAGTTGGAGGAGAAGGCGAGCGCTTCCCGAGTCGAGGACGTGGCTGGGCGACTCATGGACGCGATACACACCGTGCAGCAAGCCGCCGGGCGTGAGCTCAATGAGCTGCGGAGCGCGTGCAGCGCAAAGGCCGACGCCGCCGAGTTTGAACAGCTCAAGTCCGGCATGGTGCGGGTTCTGCTATTACTTGAACCGCTGTACAAGGCGGGTCAACGCGCTGATACTCCTCCCTTGTCGCTGCGACTGCTGTCAGAACGATCTGCTGGCTGTGGCCGAGTCGATGCAGAGCGAGCTATCGACCGTGCGCGCGTCTCTCCAACCGCACAAGAGGCCCCAGCCATCGATGCCACGCCTTGAAGACGCGATGTCGAGCGACAACAATTCGTTATGCGCCTTGGACCTTCAGTCCATTGCATCCCAGCTGGACACGGTCAAGCGCCAGCTCCGCAGCGAGCTCTACCAAGCGCGATACGTACGTCAAGACTGTGATTCGGTAGGGTACGTACGCCGTGATGCTAACGCCTCGCTCTTGATGCTCGCGATGCTTGCGTAGATATGGAAGAGCGGCGCGCCGAGCAGCGAACAGACCGTGCGTTGGGACACGCAAGTGCTCAACACCAACTCGGAGGTGTTCACGTGGAAGCACGGGTCGGATCGCATCCGACTGCTCGTCCCGGGGCTGTACCACATCCAGGCGTCCTTCTTCACCAACTTTGCGCCCACGGTCACTATCCGCGTCAACGGCGAGCCGGCCATGCGGCTCCAGGCGGCGTCTGTGTCTCCAGCGCCGCCTCCAGCGTCGTCGACGCCTCCACCACGAACACCGGGGACCGTGCAGCGGGTCCACCACAGCGCCGGCACCGTCGCCGGCCTGACGCTCGACGGCGTGTTCGCACTGCCAACCAACGCGCTCGTGTCCGTCTCGTACGACATCCATGAGCGCGCCCAGGGACTGCTCAACATCCGAAAGCTGTAAGGCGGGACCGTTAGCGAGCTAAGAAGACTGCATGTGCTTATCTACCCGTGGAGCTGGTTACCGACCGACGCGTGCCGTCCATCACACATCCACCAAGGGCGAGGCACCGCGCGTTGCGTCAGCCGACACAACGTTCTCGCTGACGGTACCCGCCGCTGCTTTGCTCGCGCTCGAGCGCCGGCGGCTGCGTCTTCTCGCGCGCTTCGACTTGCCTCCACCAGTGTCTGACGCCTCCATGTTGTCCTCCTCCACTCGATTCGCTTCGACGGCAGTCTGTTTGACCTCAACGTGGGCCTCCAAAGCTTCCAGACCAGTGGCAGGAAGCGAGTGGTCGGTACTCACGGAGAGCGTGCATGCCAGACCGTTGCACGACAGTGCAACGCTCCTGCCTGTCGAAGACGAGGGAGGAGATGGCGCCAACAGAGACCCCGACCCCGTGCTCGTGCCTTCCGCGCTGCTGGCTCTCGATATCACAGCGGCTGCGTCGCTCACCGAGGTGCGACCGGGCGCCTCGAGGCTCTCGTACTCGTGCTGCAGGCGCTTGAGGATCGAGTTGGTCACCTTGAACGTGGCCGCCCTCGCAATCACCTCCTCGGCGACGGCTAGCCGCGGCTGCCCAGCGTGATATCACGAAGCGTGAGTGTCAAGTCAAGTGCCGCCTCCAAGTCCTGCATCCGCACCGCGTAGTCCTGAAGGTCGAACAGGATCTGCGGGATCTCGTCAAAGCCGCTCGCGATCAAATGGTGCTGGCCATGGCACAGAGACACAGTTAGCGGTGGCGTGGACGCTGTGCGTCTGCGTCTGCAGGAGGTGGCGGGCGCACGCACCTGGAGCGTCTCGAGGATGACGAGGGCCACGCGGAAGAGCTGTTTCCAGCCGGCGACCAGGAACCCGTCGAGCACGCGCACGACCACGTCGTACGGCAGCGCCTCCATGTTGGTGAACAGCGTCATGAACCACCTGGGAGGACGGCAGCAACCGCCGGCGTGAGGCTCTCTTGCCTGCCCCTCTCATCCTCATCAGCTCGAGAACTTTGCACGTACCCCGTCGCGAACATGCTGATTGGGAACTCGAGCTCGGCCAAGTGGTGCGCGAGGGCTGGCAAGTGCATGGCCACGAGCCGCTCCAGCTACCGCAGCACAGCCAGTCAGAAAGACAAGTAAAACTACCAAGGACGTGTCCGATCCGATGGGGATCGACCCACCTGGAAGCAGCGCAGGTTGAGCCGCGGCAGCCCCGGGCCGAAGAGCAGGTCGAGCTCGTAGTGGCGCGAGGCCACGAGGCTCGTGAGCAGCCAGAAGGCGCGCGCCTCGTCCCAGTCCACGACCGACAGCACGAGCGCCGCGACGTGGTCCATGCCCTGGCAGTAGCCGATCTCCGAGTTGACGCACGCGAACGTGCGCAGGACGTTGGCCAGCGCCTGGCGGCGCGCGTCCGCCTCGGACGCAGCCAGCGGCGCGTGGGGGGACGAAGCGGACGCGTACGTCTTGCGCGCAGGTCGAGATCGGCGGAGCGCCGAGGCGCCAAAGGTGCGCTGCACATCACACTGGATCTGCGCGTCGAACTCCAGGACCTCGAGCTCGCACCGCGTGAGCAGCAGCGCGTACGCTCGGTGCCACGCAGACGGCACCGAGCTTTCCGTGGACAGCAGTTGGAGCCACGGGCGACGCGACATCGACGCGTGCTCTGGGTCCTCCAGCTCGTCGGCTGCCACGGAGATGGAGGAGGAGGAGGAGGAAGCGGACGAATCGAGGCGCGCACGCACCTCGTCCGCCAGGTCCGCCACGTACGCGCGCGTCTTGGCGTCGCGAAGGCACTCGGCCTGCCACACAGCCGCGCGCGGCACCGCCGGCGTCGAGCGCGCCATGTCGTGCGCCGCAATGCACTTGGCTTCGCACTTGTGGCGCGTCACCGCGTCGCGCAGGCGCGAGCACGTCCGCGCGAGCGCCTTGAGGTCCCGCAGCGCCAGGAAGGCGCTCACGCTGGCTGCCTGGCCTCGCCGCGTCCGTAGCAGCACGCTGCTCCAAATGTCCAAGCGGCTCCCGCCACTGCCCGCTCCAGAGCCGCTCGAGACGGCGGCGCGTAGCTCGTCCAGGATGGCGTCCATCTGCGCGAGGGCGCGGCGGGAGCGGCACTGCGCGGCCCGCAGCGCCATCTGGAGCTGCCGGTGCGCGAGTGCGAGCTGCTCGCCGGCCTCGACGCTCGCGCGTGTCGGCGCGAACCGGTGCGCGGGCGGCGTGTCGAGCGCGAGCGCCACTACAATCGCCGAGGACGAGGCGAGCGACGAGCCCGTCCTTGACGCGCTCGAGCTGTGGCCGACGCCGCCGCTCATGCGCGCCAGTCGGGAGGCGACGGCGGCGTCGATCGCGTCCATGTCGCAGCCGCAGGCGCTGGCCTCGAGCCGCAGCGCGTCCTCGCGGCGGCGCCTGGCGTCCATCTGGCGCCGCGCGTCCGTCTGCAGCTCCTGCAGCTGCCGCTCGAGCTCGCGGTTCTCGCGCATGAGGCGCCTGGACGCGGCGAGCTCCACGTCGCGCTGGGCGCGCTGGAAGCATGGGCGGCACACGCGCTGGCGCCGCACGGGCGCGCCCGGGCAGAGCGCGAGCGGGAGGAACTGCGCGCTGCACTCGCCGCAGAATATGGCGAGGCACAGCCGGCAGTGGTGCCGCCGGCACGGCTGCAGCGACCACGCGCTCGCGGAGAAGCCGGCGCCGCAGTACTGGCACTGCGTCGTGGACGCGTCGTCCTGCCAGAAGCAGTCGGTGGGCGTCACCGGGTGCGCGAACTCGCCGGCGTCCCACCGCGGAAGCATCGCGTCCATGAGCGCCACGTACTCGCACATCGCCAGCGCCTCGGAGGCCTCGCTGCTGCTGCTCAGCTCGTCCCACTGGCGCCTGCTCTCACCATACGAGCAGTGGCGTGTGGGCCAGTCGGTTGGTTTCAACGTCGTCGACTAGTAGAGCTACAGACAGACAGGCAGACAAACCAAACAGACACGTACATGACGGCTCCTGGGCCCAAGTACCCTCCACAGACGCTGAACCATCGCGAGACACCTGCCAGAGACGTCGTCATGGATGAGAACTCGAGGCAAGACCCTCGACGTTATCGATATGGGACGCACTGGACGGTGGAGCGGCCGCGGCGGCCGCGCTGTCGCCCTTCTGCGCTCGCTGGCGGTCGATCGAGCCCTTCCATCCATCGCAATCGTTAGTGACCGCACGAGAATCCACATACACACACACAGCGTCGGGATGACGCCCACATACACACATACCTGCTCGATGAAGCACTGGAGGCTCAGCAGCCGCGGCTCGTGCTGCTGCAGCGCGCGCGCCACAGCCGGGTCCACCGCGCGCGCCGAGCCGTTGTGGAACTTATTGAGCACCGAGTCGACGAGCGCGCGCGCGCGGCGGTACCTGCGGCGCAGCGCGCCCCCGTCGAGGTCGGCGTCGCCATCGTCGTCGTCGTCGCTGCTCCAGTCGCTCTCGCCCGCCTCTTGCTCCGCCGCTCCGCCGCGCTCTTGGCCCACACAGCTGCCCATGCCGTCGCTGCTGCCGTCGCTGGCGCTCCGCTGGCTGCCGCTGCGCCGCCTCCAGCCGCCGTCGGCAGGCGAGAGACGCATCATCGCCGACCGGCTGCGTTGTGCTGGACGAGGGTGCGCTCCGTTGTGTAACCCCTTCGCACGTTACGGAGCGATGGACCCGTGTAACCATCCGACGAAGGGGCGGGGTACGCGCGACGCTTCCCGAAATAGATCAGCGGAAGTGCACGCACGCAACAGATCGTAATGGTTGCAGCTTAACAGTGCGCATGAGCTCCTTCGTGCACTTTCAGCTATCACCGGCAAGCGATAACCATCACGACACAGGAAGCCTGCCATTCCCTAGACTGGCTTGACCACGTTGCGGTTTGCGGACGTTGAAGTCACCACCCAATTTATTGTGTCACACACTAAACCAAGTATTATTGGCTATCGAAACGAATCTTTTGTGAACTGACTACGATAGTAAAACGCAAGGCGCTCTAATACCTCACTCACGGTACGCGCGATCAGCCCCGTTGCTTCGGACCGACCGACCGACCGACCGCACTCTTCGACCTGAAGCGGCGTCTCCGCCTGCGGCGTCTCCTCCTGCGGTTCCTCCTCTCGGCCAACGCCCTCCAGTCTGCGAGACATGGAGCTGGAGAACGGCACAGCAGGAAGGCGCAGCCGCCGACGCACCTCACGCAACGGCGACGACGACAGCGCTAGCGGCATGGCCACGTTCCCGATCGACGAGGAGGCGGCCGTCGTCCCGGGCGAGGCGTCTCCGCTGCTGTCGCGAAGAAGCATCGCGCTCAACTACAACTCGGACTCGGCGGTCGGCGAGCGTACGTACGCCAGTACCTTGTTGTACTGAGGGGAGGGCTCTTCTGTATCGGAGTTGGTCGGGATGGCGGGTTGACTCGGAAGGTGCAGTGGAGCAGCACCGGCACTTCTACTACGGGCCGGGCACGCACTACGCGAACGTCTCGAGCGACGAGGAGGCGGAGGAGGACGCGCTCGGCCTGGACTTTGCGCCCACGGGCTACAACGAGCCGCGGCAGGCCATCCCGCGCGCCAACTGGCGCGGAGCCGCCGTACGCAGCAAGAGCAAGAAGAGCGTGCGTTGGATGGATCGATCCCTCCCTTGACGACTGGCTAGAAGACGTCTGTCTCACTCGTGATTGCGGTGCAGCTCTCGTCGCCAGAGCCCGCCGGCAGTCGCTTCACACGCCGGTCGCGCATGCGGAACATCAAGAAGCACCTGCGCGTAAGTAGGGAGAGGAAGAGAGGATCCGATGATTGGCCCGAGGAGAAGCGCTTATCATTTCTGAGATGCGACGTGCATGATCGCTCCGCAGGAGCCGCCGAGCGTGCAGAAGCTGCGCGTGTCGGCGTACTGCACGTGCGACCAGCTGCAGCTCTTCAAGCTGCTCAAGTGGCTCGAGCGCATCGAGACGGGCCAGTTACCGGGCGGCGAGCTGCACCCGGACGGGTGGCGGCACAAGATGTACATGGGCGCGATCCACTCGACGTGCGCGCCGCCCGAGGAAGAAGGGTGCGTCTTTGAAGCTGCCGTACCGTGCAAATGTGTATCGGTAAGGCTGATTTTACGAGCCGCGATTTACTGCTCCAGCTCCGAAGACATGGTGCCGCTCGCGTACCGCCAGAAGGACGCCTTCTACTTCGCGTACGTCCGTCTATCGCTGTCCTCGCCCTTGACTCTCGTGTCTATAGAATGCATGAGAGCAGGAGACTGACATGTGTCTGGTACAGCACGGGCTGCGCGGTCTTTTGGGGACTCACGCGCACCGAGGAGCAGGCCCACCTGCGCGCGCTGACGGCCTTCTCGGTCGGCCCGGTCAAGCAGATCGAGGTGGAGGACATGGATTACACGTACGGCGACGTGAGCCGCATCGCGAACGACGCGGTCACGCTGAGCACGAGCCGCGCGTCCGAGAAGCTGGCGATCGCGTTCGCCATGGCGCAGTCGGCCAAGCTGGACGTGTTCGAGGAGCGCGTGGAGGAGACGATCCAGGAGACCAAGCACGTGCCGCAGAACCTGGCGACGACCGGCTCGATCCAGTACTCGCAGGGTGACATCTCGAAGCTCATCGGCCGGTTATTTATTGAGGTACGCTCGTGCCCGTGGATCTGTACGAAGGGACCAATCCATGGTGCACTGTGCTCACTGTGTCGGTTGCCCCTTGTGCCCGACTGACTACCTAGCGGAGCGACGTGAACCTCAACTCGGACATGCTGGACGAGCCCGACTTTTTCTGGGAAGACGACGAGTTCCAGCCGCTGTACAAGAAGATGATGAAGTACCTGGACGTGGACAACCGCGTGCAGATCCTCAACACGCGCCTGGACATTCTGCGTGAGCTGTACGTGCCCGTTCCTTGTGTAACGTAGCTGATCGTCCACCTGTGCTTTAGGGCTGACGCTTTCTGTGGCGTGGCCGATCCCGTAGGCTCGACGTGTTGAGTCAGCAGCTCGCCCACCAGCACGACACCAAGCTCGAGATGATCGTGATCTGGCTCATTGTTGCCGAGGTCGCGGTCGAGGTCGTGTGGAACATGCTCATCAAGGACATTCTGGGCTTCTTCCCGCGCCGTGACTGATCGGAGCGACCGTCGGCCATACCCCGCTCCTCGCGAAGACCCTCTACCACGTAGGTAACCAACCCCAGCAGCCCTAGCGAGTGACATGAACGGTGGTCTATCTGCGTAGGCATGGCAACTGTCTGCTGCTTAGACGTAAGGGTACTAAGCGTTCCGCCGCAGTTGACCTCGTTGAAGCCACCCCCTAAATTCACCGTCCTTGGAAGAAGCAATAGGGAAACCCTCCCTAAATCCCGTATCAAGCCATTATGGTCAAATACGGACATCTCGAGCAAGCACATCACGTCAACTTACCCCATACACTTCCCAAGTCATTTGAACAGTAGAGTACTTGTCGCCCTCCCCTCTCCAACGCACCCCAAGGAGCCGCACAAGCACAAGCACAAGCACAAGCACGGAGGAGCTCCATGGCGCGCATCGACTCGTCCAGCGCAGCGGAGGCGCCGCCGCGGCCCACGGAGGCGTCGGCGCTGCTGAGTCCGCGCACCGCCGCGGCGCCCGCGTACCTGTCCGACTCGGCTGTCTACGCCCTCGAGCGTCCGTCCCTCGCGGCCTGCCCGCTGCATGTGTGGTGCGTGTCTGCCGCTGTACCTACTCCCACCTGACACTATGCGCTCAATAATGCGCTTCGCAGGGCCCGCGCCGCAGCACCGGCACTTGTTCTACGAGCTGGGCACGCACTACGCGACGGCCATGTCGAGCGACGAGGAGAGGGAGGAGGACGGGGACGGGGACGAGGACGAGGAGCCCGACGCCGAGGCCTCGGACGAGGATGAGCACCTCGGCTTGGCGCCCGCGGGCTTCCGGACCCACGCGGCTCCGCTGCCGCACGTCACCTGGCGCGGCAGGTTCAAGAAGAGCGTGAGGGGCTGGGCAGTTGCGGACGCTCTAGAGTACTCTAGATGGGGTCTAACGCGTCGCGCTCGGCCATTGGGCGACCATGACAGAGCCCGCAGCCGGTCGTGAAGGGGACGGCGAGCCGGTTCACGCGCCGCTCGCGCATGCGCAGCATCAAGAAGCGGCTCAAGGTGGGGACTACTAGTATGAGAGGGAGAGGGAGAGAACGGCGACGGATACAGGGAGCAAGGCTCACGCGTGCTGTGCTGGAGCAGGGCCCGCCGAGCAAGCGCAAGCCGCTGCGCGTGTCGGCGTACTGCTCGAGCGACCAGCTGCACCTCTTCAAGCTGCTCAAGTGGCTCGAGCGCATCGAGACGGGCCAGTTACCGGGCGGCGAGCTCCACCCGGACGGGTGGCGGCACAAGATGTACATGGGCGCGATCCACTCGACGTGCGCGCCGCCCGCCCTCGAGGGCAACCGGTGGGTGTCTAGGTAGCACCTCTGTCAGTCTGCTTGTATTGGGATTGGGCGTTGAGCTCTACTGACAGCAGGCGACGTCTGATGCTCGCTCGACAGTGAGGAGACAGCCACGTACCGTCAAAAGGACGCCTTCTACTTCGCGTACGTCCGTCTTTCACTGCCTTGGTCACTCCGACGAGGTAACGAAGCAGGAGACTGACATGTGACTGGTACAGCACGGGCTGCGCGGTCTTTTGGGGACTCACGCGCACCGAGGAGCAGGCCCACCTGCGCGCGCTGACGGCCTTCGCGGTCGGCCCGGTCAAGCAGATCGAGGTGGAGGACATGGATTACACGTACGGCGACGTGAGCCGCATCGCGAACGACGAGATCACGCTGAGCTCGAACCGCGCGTCCGAGAAGCTGGCGATCGCGTTCGCCATGGCGCAGTCGGCCAAGCTGGACGTGTTCGAGGAGCGCGTGGAGGAGACGATCCAGGAGACCAAGCACGTGCCGCAGAACCTGGCGACGACGGGCGCGATCCGCTACTCGCTCAGCGACATCTCGAAGCTCATCGGGCGGCTGTTCATCGTGGTGCGTGCCTCGTTGACTGGCAGGTTGGCCAGCAGGGAGCTGTGCCCCATGACAGTCTACTGAGTAGCTGGTGCTGTGGGTGTTGGCACTGTCCGACGACTACCTAGCGGAGCGACGTGAACCTCAACTCGGACATGCTGGACGAGCCCGACTTTTTCTGGGAGGACGACGAGTTTCAGCCGCTGTACAAGAAGACGATGCGGTACCTGGACGTGGACAAGCGCGTCGAGGTGCTCAACACGCGCCTGGACATTCTGCGCGAGCTGTACGTGCTCTTTATGATGCGACTCGTAGTACCACGAGTGGTGCATGTGGTCTCACACGATCGTTTCGCCCTCCCCGCCCCTCAGGCTCGACGTGCTGAGCCAGCAGCTCGTGCACCACCACGGCACCAAGCTCGAGATGATCGTCATCTGGCTCATCGTGGCCGAGGTGCTCATCGCGGTCGTGTGGAACATGCTCATCAAGGACATTCTCGGCTTCTTCCCGCGGTCCGACACCAAGTAGGGCGCTGGCCAGCCCCCTCGCTCTATGGTAGGAGGTTCAACAGGCCCGCAGCTGCCACGACCACGAACCAAGGCGACCAGTGCCGCTGTATTGCTCAAGC
>JAADXZ010000094.1:0-45246 GCA_023338055.1 Phytopythium mirpurense
CTCTCTCTCTCTCTCTCTCTCTCTCAAGCTCAAGCTCCAAACCCCACGCACTCTTCCGTTCAACTACCGACCCGCCGATGCCACCATGAGCTCCGTCCTCGCGCTCTCGTTCGCCCGCGTCCGCGCCAGCATCTCGGCGGCCATCCGTTCCGCCTACGCCCTCACCACTCGCATGCTCGAGCTCTCCTGCGCCAGCGCCAGCGTCAGCTCCTCGACCGAGAAGGCGGCCGCGACCGCGACCGAGCCGACCGCCTGCCTCTTCGCCGTCTGCTTCAGCCTAGACGACGTCGTCACCGCTTTCTCCGCCAGCGACCGCGCCGCTGCGGGTCCCAGCGCCGCGCACGGCCCCACTGCGTCGCCGTCGACTCCCATCGTGGACGAAGAGCCGACCCGCACCGAGGCGGGCGACGTGCAATCAAGCACGGCGCTGCGTCAACACGCGACATCGCCGACGCTGCCATCTGCCTCGGACGACGCGCTCGAGCGGGCCAAGACGCGCGCGCACGATCTCCAGCACGAGCTGACGGCCTCCAAGGCGCGCGCTGCCTTCTTGACGGTCTGCAACGAGCGACTTCAGATGACGGCCGAAGACCGCGCCTCGAGATGCGAGGCCAGCACTGCCGCCGCTGCGACTGCCGCTCGACTCGCCGAACGTACGCATTACGCCTGCGTCAAGAAGCTGGAGACCAAGGTCGCGACGCTCGACTCGCAGCTCAATGAAGCCACACACAAGCTCGAGCGCATGGAGTCCAAGACCGCCGCGCTTCAGTCGGAGCTGGACGACGCCACATCGAAGCTCAACCGAGAGCTCTTCAACGTAGACGTGGCCGAGCAAGCGACGGCGTGCACAAGGAGCCTGCTGGACGATGAGCGCCTCCGCCTGGAGATGGCGAGTCGCAACGAGACCGCGCTCGTGGAAGAGACACACCGACTGGAGGCCCGAGCGCGCGACCTGGAGCGCACAAACATGCACATGTGCGAGCGGATGCAGGCACAACTAAACAAGCATGAAGCCAGCCGACTCGCAGCCGACGAAGCTCTGGAAGAGATGAAGCGTCACGTGGTTGCCAAGGCCGACCCGATCAGCGACCTGGAGCGCGACATGGCCTCGCTGGAGACGGTCGTGGGCTCTCTTCGACTGGAGCCCGAGATGAAGATGACGGCAACGAAGCAGGAGCCTGTGTCGACGGACGCAGTGACGTCGACGGCCACAACCTTGGACAAGACCACGAGTCGAATGCGCTTCGCTCAACCCAGTGCTGCCGACACGCGATTCGGCTTTCACCCGCACCATCACGCGCGCTCCTCCGTCGCTCCATGCGACAGCGCCACTCTTCGTGCCTCTCGCGACGCCGCGGCCGCACCCGGTGCACTTCGGCTCCAGCGCTGGCAGCAAGCTCGAGCCGTGATGCACTCTAGTGCTTGATGCCGACGACCGACGAGACTCGCGAGATACCACCAAGACTGCACGCGTGATCGCCAAGGTGATGCGAGCAACGGAGACGCGCTGTTCTCAGCCTTGAGTTCTCACTCGTACCCCGCTTCGCACTTCCCCGTCGGCTTGGACCGACACTTGGATCTCTTCGAGGCTGGTCAGTCCCTCGTCGCCACTACCAGCACGAACGCCAACATCCCTACGACCGATGATCCAATGATCAAGAGCACGCCAGAAGACCCAGACACGTGCCCACCCATTGACCACTACCAAGCGCCACGACTCGCACCGACAGATCGACACGGCAGTGCACGACCACACTGCTGTGTCGAGGCGCGTACCAGCGTCCGCAGATGCCGCCCGTCAACCTCGCATCATCATGCACTCCAGCACTGCCTCCTCCACTCCGCAAGGAGCGTCGTTCGCATTGCTTTCTGCGTGTTTGTTTGCGTGCATCTGCATCTGCATCGATAGCGCAGGAGCATTTGCATAAGTTAGATCGAGGTACCACAACCACAACCAGAACCCGAAACAAAACAAAAACACCATCAATGAATACCCACTTACCAATACAGTCGATGCGCTCTCGCTCTTGATCCATCTATCCCGTTCTTGTCAAAGCGTGAACGAGGCGGCACTTGGATCAATCAGCTTGTAGGACGGGCCGTGGACAGTCGAGAGAGAAACGCTTGGCCTCGATCGCTTCCCATTCCGCTCAACTCTCGCGCCTGAACGAACCGTGAGACAGCGGATGCCATGCATGGATAGAACATCAAATGTCAGTGTCCGACCCCAGCGCCATTCACATGGAATTGTCAGTAGCGAGACGCACCTACGCTGTCTGCTGGTGCTGGAGGGTCGTTAGCGATGGTTGTTATGGTCGCATTTCGTTGATATTCACGCTTAGGAGCTCGGGATGACGGTTCGCACTGTAGACTTGAGCCTGTGGCGGCGTGGGCGGTATCTCGAAGGTGAAGTCTCAACTGCCGCCCTCTGCCCTTCTCCCTACTCGCTCGAGACTCGCTGTCAGGATCAACAATGCATAGTTGGCATATCCGATGGCGCAGACTGGGGAGGCCTCTCGGCACTGGTTAACAATTCCAATGGTGCTCCTCATCCTCGCTGGCTTCAGCCTCGCTCGCTCAACAACCGGTATGCCTCTTCCTACCCCGTCATCCTGAGCTGGACGCAATCTGTAGTCTTGCGATGCTTCTCTGTGTTTGCAGCATCGGCATGGCGCAGACCACACAACCGAGCTTGGCTGAAGCATATCCCACAACAACCAGGCAGTGCTGAGGCAAACGCGTGAGCTCTGGCTGTCCCGTCACCGGTTCACGCTTGAAGAAGCTGAAAGTGGCCGCCGAGAAGACCCAGGACATGTGCGGCGGCGGTTGTCAGAGTCGTATACCGCGTACGGGCGCCTGCCGTACACGGGTGGTGGGAGTGTTGGGCGGCGACTAGACTGACGGCCAAGGAGAGCTTCACGGACGCGAGTCACTTCGAACGTTGCTCAGGAGAGACGACGCTCGCACTGGTGTCGGGTCTAGAGGTAGAGGTCCGTCCATCGCCATTATGCAAGACGAAAGTGTAGAAGTCCAGCCAGCAGCACAGACGTCGACTTGGATAATTCGTCACACTGCCACACGAAACACGACGTCAGCACGTGACTCGAAAGGACTATCGACCAGTAAAGCAATCGATCGAGGGACGCACCGTAGTCGAGCGTCATGCGCTGCGCGAGCTGGAGGCGGTCGGTGGCGCCTCTCGGCGAGTTGTTCTCGTCCGCGAGCGTCGTCTGCAGGATCTCCGAGACCACGTCTTCGAGTGTCACGAGGCCCTTGAGCTCGTAGAACGGATCTCCCTGTCCGCCACCGCCACCGCCACCACCATCACCATTAGTACCATCGTGAGCCACAGTGCGAAGCGTGAGGCTAGCGTAGCCAGCAAGCGACCCAACGACTCACGGGTCCAGCGTTGTTGACGTCATAGATAAGCGCCATGTGGTTGCTGCCGCTCTTGAAGAACTTGAGCGCCTCGCCGAGCGTCGAGTCGGCCCAGATGCGGTGCGCCGCGCGCGCGAACACGTGCGCGAACTCGCGCAGCGGCACCTCGGCCTTGGGGTCCACGTACACAATGTCCTTGGCGAACACGATGCCGATCACGTCGTTCTCGTCCTTGTCCCACACGGGTATGCGGCTGAACCCGCGGCTGTAGATCTGCTTGAGCAGGTCGACGCTGAGCCTTGCACTCGCGTGTCGGATGGCCCCGGGAAAGACAAGGCGCAAGATAGTCGCAGCAACGTTAAGGAGCCACTGCGAGAGAACGCACACACATAACATGCACACACACAATACGCGGTATGTCGGGAGGATATCGGAAGCGAAAAGATCTTGGCGCGCGGCACCATCACCGTCGTCACGAGCTTGCGCTTGTAGCTCATGGCTCCACGCACGATGTGCGCCTCCTCGGGGTTGAGCATCTTCTGCCGCGCGTGGATCTCGAGCAGCTGCACGAGCTCCCGCCGAGAGAAGACCGTGCCCACCTCCTTGCCCACCAGCAAGTCGAGTGACAGGCTCAGCGGCTTGGCGATCGGGTACAAGACGAACAGGAGCGCGCGCACGACCGGGACGAGGCGCGCGCCGATCGTCAGCGCGTGGCGCGAGCACAGCGCCTGCGGGATGATCTCGCCAAACAGCACAATCACGACGGTGGACACGATGAACCCGACGAGTCCGCTGGTGAGGTCCGCCATGAGGATGGACAGCAGGCTGTTGACCGCCACGGTGCCGAGCACGAGAGTCGTCAGCAGCAGGTTGCCGTCCGCCCGCACAGGCATCACGCGCCTCGCGTCCCTGGCCTTGGCGCGCTCGTCGGCCGTCGCGTTCGGGCGCTCGCCGGCGCCGACCGTGACCTCCAGTCCGACGTGGTCGAGCGACATGAAGCCGAGCGTCAGGCCCGAGAAGATGGCCGACAGCGTCACGAGCACCACGATGAAGACGTAGCGGAAGACCTCCACGCCAATATTGGGCGGCGCCACATCCGCGGGCTTGGGCGTGCTGCGTGGCCGCCCACCGTTAGCAGACACTTGGCTGGCGGCGAGGAGCACGAGCGCCACGCAGACCGTCGACGCGCTGGTCGAGCAGCGCTCCCGTGCCCGGCGCCTCCGTCGCCACTTGCCTGAAACCATTGGGCTCTGTCAAGTCTGCGAGGGATGAGCGCTGTCGGGAATGGCGAGATGAACTCGGCAGGCTAATGGAGGTTTCATGCTGTCACGCACCTCGCCCGCTTGGGCACAATTAGATACTTCACGCGCGCGATCGGACGTGTCGGCGCCTCTTCAGCTCCTCGGAGCGAAACGGTTACCTACGAAAGCACGGAAACGGTTGTCAGTTGATCGCAAGGCGCCAATCGCCTTCGTTTCCACTGTTGCGGCGTTGACGCTTAAGCGTGGAAAGAGGCGCAGCATCGTGGTCGACGTAACATGCAAAGGCGCGACTCGTGTTATCAGGTGATTGCCTCACGCTGACGATGGTCTCGCCGTTCCTGCTACGCGTTTGAATCGCCGACTTCATCTTGTCTCCTTCCAGCGATTATCGTCGCCCCTCCGGCGACGAGCGCGTTTGTTCTCCATGCTTTGCTGGGTAGTTAGGCGTGCCAGTAGCCGGCCTGCACCATAATCTCCGGGTACAAGTTGTGCCACTCCGCCACGAGCGGCTCGTACAAGTCCGGGTGCGACCGCATGAACGCCGCAGGGTCCTAGGTTGCAGTCGCACAATGCGTCAATCACACTGCCCCTGGGAATGATGCGGGCCAGATAATGCAGCGGCGTACCTCCGCAAAGCAGACAAAGATGGTGGCGACGGAGCTGTCGATAACCGACAACGGCGTAACAGCGACGCCGATGCCGACCACGAGGCCCAGGATGGCCATGAACGCTGCGCATGATACATTTGACGATCAGAATGGCGAATCCAAACCATCACGAGATGCTCTCTCTTACCGGTGCTGTTCTGGAAGGTTACGACATCCGCACTTTCGGCCAAGAGCGCGCCTACGCCCGCACAGATGAGGCCTAGATGTCCAAGAGAGACCTCAGTGAGAACGTCCACCCGTCGTCTTCCGCGATAAAGCATGGCCACTTCTTACCAACTCCAAGAGCAGCAAAGCCGAGCACGTTCCCAATGAGGTCGTCGTTGATGATGGCGTCAAATCCTCGCTGGTGGAACAACTGGAAGACAGCCTTGCCAGCCTGGGTGAACTTGTAACTGCATCAATACAGGGAAAAAAGGAAATAGTGTCAGCGTTTCTGAACCAATCGTGTCTGAAGCGACCCAGTAAGGCACATACCCGTAGATGCCGACGTAGACATACGCCCATCGGTTGAAGTACTCCATGATAGCCTGAAGGCAGCCAAGGATGCACTCCGCAATGCAGCCGAAGATGCTGCCATCCTGACGGCTGCTCTCCGCAAGCTGAGCAGATGACGGGGAAGAGATAATTAACGAATTCGGCGTCAGTCACGTGCACGCACGTACCCTTCGGTACCAGTTGACAAAATAGACCGTACCGAGCGCAGTGCTTGAATGACGGCAACGAGGAGAGAGCCGAAACAGATCGAGCCGAACGAAGTGGTGCAGGCGCGCTTTAGCGATGCACCCGTCGCGCCGCTGGACTCGGCGCTGTACCAGAAGGTAGCAACCGTCCCGGCCACCGTCGTGTGGGACACGTTCTTGAACACCTGCACAGGCCGCAACACCAATGCGAATGTCAGCCATCCGTATTAAAATGAACGCTCGCCCTCTCTTCGAGCAAACCGTACCTGGAGGCCCCAGTAGAACGACAGGAGCAGGAAAAAGTACGCGACGTAGTTGGCGGTGGATTCCTTGTAGAACGCTCCCGAGTTCGTGTTTGTCGTAGAAGTGGAGCTCGTGTCCTTCTTGAGGTTGTTGGCCACGCCGAGCAGCGCCAAGGCCCAGACGACGACCCACACGATCTGCACGATCGTGAACATGATCGAGACAATGTACGTCGACCAATGCTTGGAGATGGCGGCAGCCGCGACGCGGAGGTTCGCGACCGCGAACGGGATGCGGTGCTGCACCGCCCGCGCGTAGCACAGGTTCAGCAGCGCGAGGATCACGCCAATCACGCCGACAAAAATGTTGCCGATCGCGAAGCCGTAGGCGGCGAACGCGAACGAGATGCCGACGTTGAACCAGAGCACGAAGAGGATCATGCAGCGCGCGTAGGCCACGATCAGTTTCACCAGGGCGAGCGCCATGAACACGGCGAAGACCGCCATGCCGAGGGCGATGCCGATCACGACCTTGGTGTCGTCTGCCGACATGAGTCGGTCCGAGTCCGAGTCCGACGACGAGTTCAGCGAGTCAATGCCATAAAGCACCTTGTCGCATGTAAAGAAGAGATGCGACGCGTTAGGTGGCGGCAAGTGTGTCACGGAGCCTGTTTCTTCAGCACTAGCTTACCATCAGGGTGATAATAACCGCTATGTTGACGACAAACACGACGGCGAAGGGCAGGTCGCGGCATCCGCCCGACGCGCTCTTCTCTCTGCTCCAGCCACGCACCAATCGACCGTCCGAGCGTCAGAATAACATGGCGAAACGCTTCGCCCCCAGGGCGTTTCCGCTGCGGAAGGAGCTCCATGCGTACGTACGGCTTGATGGCGTTCACATTGGGCGCGTCCTGCCCCGGCACGGGCTCCGAGAAGTACCTGCGCGCGAAAAATCCACCATCGGCGTCAGCGGCCTTTCCGCTGTTTCTCCTACAGTACCCGTCGCGGACGCTCCACGTACTGCTGGGTGGTGAACATGGCGCCTGCTTGCGAGGTCGCGCGTTCAACAGAGAGCGATAGAGAGAGGCGGCGCCGCCCGTGCTGCCAACGCTTTAGAGCCGCCGAGCGTTCGAGTCGTGGGCCGCCGGGTGTGCGCGCTTGGGCTTCTCGGGGCTCTGGACTTTCTTCTTGTGCGAGGGTGAAGCCGATCACAAAACGAAAAACCGAAAAAGTGTGGGACATGACGGAAACTATCCACCAAGTCCTGTATAGAGTGTACCACTCTGCTGGGTTGCGAAAGAGCGAAAAAACATTCTGCAGACAAAACTCTTCAATCGAGATAACCTACGCATTAAAAACTCTTTGGTACGGAAAATTGTCTTTCAAATCACTGCAACATCAATATTCCTTTCACAGTTGGTTAGTCTGACCTTGAGCAATTAAAGAGTTTGTCTGTAATTGAAAATACTGTACCGCTGATCCTTGGATTTTCGTGGTGCCAAACGTCCTCATTTAGTGTGTACACATCAACTTGCGGCCTCCCAGGCCTGCAACTCCACACCTACGTCGCCTTGATTGCCGAGGCAGCAAGAGGATGTTCCAGATCCGCATGCACGGGCGGGAGGAGGCCGAGGAGAAGGCGGAAGAGAAGGCGGAGGAGGAGGAGGAAGAGGAGAAGAAGCTCTTTGATGGCTCCAGCCCAAGCAACGACGGTCGCGGCGGCCAAGGCGACCAGGCGGAGGACGCCAGCTTCATGGCGGGCAACCCGCAGGTGCTCGTGACGACGGGCAAGCTGCGCTTCTACCGCGCCGACAGCCGGCCGTACGCCGCCGGCGCGGGTCGGCGGCCGAGCCAGCAGCTGCCGTTGGACCGCAACACGCTCGTGTGCATCGTGTCGGTGCCCGCGCACATGCCTCCGGTGGAGATCCTCGAGTTCCTCTCGAGCTTCCTGGCCGACATTTCGCTCGTGCGCATCCTCAAGGACCCCGAGCGCGGCAACTGCATGGCGCTCATGCAGTTCTCCTCGCAGGAGCGCGCCGACCAGTTCTTTATGGTGCGTCTCGTACCGTAGGAGCCGCGGCTTGGCGGCCTTGAAGGAGAGCCTGACGCCTGACGCCTGACACGCTCGTGCGACATCAGGAACACAACGGCAAGTACTTCAACTCGATCGAGCAGGAGCGGTGCAGGATCGTGTTCGTGCGCAGCATCGAATTTGACCCCGCGAGCGCCGCGGAGGACCGCGCGGAGGCCCAGAGCGGCGCTGGCGGGGAGGAGAAGACGGGCGGCGAGGCGGATGCGCAGGCGGATGCGCAGGCGGACGCGCAGGCGGCGCGCACGCTGTTCCCGCCGCCGCCGCCGCCTGGCATGACGGAGATCCCGACGTGCGCCGTCTGCCTGGACCGGCTGGACGCGTCGGCCTCGGGCATCCTCACGACGCTGTGCAACCACACGTTCCACTGCGACTGCCTGTTCCGGTGGGAGGGCTCGAGCTGCCCCGTGTGCCGCTACAGCCACGGGGACATTGGCTCGGCGTGCGAGGTGCGAGGCGGTAGTTTGGTTGGGTGTGGTGGCGGTGGTGTGTGTGTGCGGGGTGCTGACGGCGTGGCTACTACTGCTTCTGCTACTACGTGACATGCACGCAGGTGTGCCACACGACGGACCACCTGTGGATCTGCCTCATCTGCGGCCACGTCGGGTGCGGCCGGTACTCGGGCGAGCACGCCAAGCAGCACTACCAGGAGACGCTGCACACGTACTCGCTCGAGCTCGAGACCCAGCGCGTGTGGGACTACGCCGGCGACGGGTACGTGCACCGGCTGATCCTGAACAAGCAGGACGGCAAGTTCGTCGAGTTCCCCAACCCGAACAGCACGAGCGGCGAGCGGTCGCTCATTCCGCCGCCCACGAGCGCCGAGGCGGAGGAGGGCGAGCACCGCAAGCTCGAGAAGCTGGCCGTCGAGTACAACTTTCTGCTCAAGAGGTGCGTCATTCCTAGGTTTGGGCTGTCCGATTGAGCAAGTAGCCACGACGACGTCTGACGTGGCTGCCCGGGCTGTCTGTCAGCCAACTGGAGGAGCAGCGGCTGTACTACGAGCGCCTGCTCTCGCACGCGCACGAGGCCGAGAGCCACCGGCGCGTGACGGCGCTCGAGCACGAGAAGAAGCAGCTCAAGAAGGCGAACGCCACGCTGGCGGAGAAGGCCGCGAAGCTCGAGGAGGAGCTCAGCTTCGTCCGGGAGCTCAACAAGTCGCTGATCGAGAACCAGAAGCAGTGGAAGGAGCGCGTGCAGAGCCTCGAGGAGCAGAACCGGCGCGGCGAGCAGGGCATGGCGCAGCGCGTGGCCGACCTCGAGGGACAGGTACGTCCGTCCGTCCGTCTGTGCGTCGGTTGGTTTCATTTACGGACTGGTCCAGAGGGCTCATTAATGCCGTCGAGTGCTCTACAGGTGCGCGACCTCATGTTCTACCTGGACACGCAGAGCAAGGTCGAGCAGAGCGCGCACAGGGACGAAATCATGGTGCGTTCGTCTTCCGCTCGCCATGTACTTGTCGCCTTCTAGTCGACGCTTGGGACGGCTCTGACGGCTCGCTTCTCGGCTCCAGGGCGGCACAGTGCAGATCGAGACGCCCCAGCCGGCGGCCGCTCCACCGCCGAGGCCGTCGGCCGCCTCCGGTCGCCGGAAGGCCAAGGGCAGGCGCTGAAGGTGCGCCACGACGCCACGTATAGTCGGTAATAAATAGGCTATTTCTCCTCCCAAGTGGAACTAAAATCTGCTATGATGCACCGGTATTAAAATAGCAGCACCTGTTTATTCGGAGCGCGCTTTCGCATTGAGAGCCGCTCGAAACCCGACCAACCGACCCTCGAGATGCCGCCGGAGGCGCCGGCGCGCGCGCTGCGGCGCAACTCTGCGCGCATCCGCGCGGCGCTGGGCGCATGCGATCCCTCCGCCCTGCTGTCGTCGCTCGTGCGCGACTCGCGCCCGCTGCGCGTGCTGGGCCTGGACATCAACACGGGCAGCACGGGCGTGGCCGTGCTGGACGCGCGGGCGTCCGTGCGCTACTGGGGGGCCGTGCGCACGGCGCAGTTCGCGAGCGCCGACGTGCTGTCGGTGGCCGCGGCCGTGGACGACGCGCTCGCGGACGTGCGCGCCGCCTGCGAGGCCGCGGACCACGACGACGCCAGCGCTAGGGGCACTGGCGCCGCGGCCGCCCCCGAGTGGCTCGTGGGCGTCGAGGCCTTCCTGCGCATGTTCCGCGCGGGGCGGCACCACAACGCGGGCATGTTCCAGCTCGCGCAGCTCAACGGCATCGTGTCCTTCGCCTGCTGGCGGCGCTTCGGCGCGCGGCCCGCGCCCGTGCACCCGACGACCGCGCGCGTCTTCTTCGGGCTCTCGACCGCCACGAGCACTAGTACAGCGGCGACTGGCGGCAAGCGCTCGGCCGCCATCAAGGAGCAGGCGCTCGCCTTTGCGCGCCACGAGCAGCCCGCGGCGGCCGCGGGCGGCGCGCTCGCGCTCGGGCCGCGCTCGGGCCGCTACGCGGACGCGGCCTTCGACGCCGCGGACGCCTACGTGGTGGCCAACTACACGCGCTGCCGGCACCTGGAGGCGCGGATGCTGGCGGCCGAGCCGCTGCGCGCCGCCTTCGGGGCCGCCTACCTGTCGCTGCTGTTCGAGCGCAAGGTCGCGGGGGTGGAGCGCCGCGCGGTGGAGGCCATGAGCGACGCGCAGAGGCGCGAGCACCTCGACCGGCTGCTCGCGTTCGGCCTGCGCGAGTGGATGACGAGCGAGTACCCGCGGCTGCTGGCGCCGTCCGCCGTCATGATGGGGCAGCAGGGCGACGGCGGGTGGGCGTAGCAATTCATTGAATTGAATTCATACCTGCAGGGCCAAGACAAGACGTGGGGGCGCGGGTACTATATAAATGGGAGCTACTGTAGCCGTCGAGCGAGTGAGAGAGAAGAGAGAGAGGAGGTCGCTACTGCGCTAACGCTAGTGGAACTCGTGGGGGTCGGTCCAGGCCTTCTTCTCGCGGTTTTCGTGCTCGTAGTAGTCAAAGAGGCTGTCGGCGTCGAGTCCGAGCAGCGGCTTCTTCTTGTGCACGGCCATGGCCTCGACGAAGAGCTTGACGAGGCTGATGTTGGTGAGCAGCGGGATGGAAAAGTCGACGGCCGTGCGGCGGATGAGGTAGTTGTTCTCGACCTGCTTGCTCTCGTTGTTGGGCAGGTTGACGACCAGGTCGATCTTGCCGTCCTTGAGGTAGTCGAGCACGTTCTTGTCGGTGGCGGCGCCGCCCGGGAAGTCGAGCTTGGTGGACGGCACGTCGTACTTGCGCAGAAACTCGTGCGTCTTCTCCGTCGTAAAGAGCTTGTAGCCGAGCTCGTGCATCTTGTAGGCCGCGTGCACAAACTCCTCGGAAAAGTTGTCCTGCATGGACAGCAGCACGTTCTCCTTGGGCAGCTTGAAGTTGGACGAGATGAGCGCCTTGAGGAACGCCTCGCTGCGGTTCTTGCCAAAGCACGCCACCTCGCCCGTCGACGCCATCTCGACGCCCAGCAGCGGGTCCGCGCCGCCCAGCCGCGTGTACGAAAACATGGGCGACTTGATGCCCACGAAGCCCTTGGGCCGCTGCGGGCCGCGCAGCGCCGGCAGGTTGTCGCCCTCGGTCGACTCGCCCACCATGACCTTGGTGGCCGCGCGGATAAAGTCGGCGCCCGTCGTCTTGGACACAAAGGGGAACGAGCGCGAGGCGCGCAGGTTGCACTCAATGACGCTCACGTCGGCGCCCTTGGCCAGGAACTGCGCGTTGAACGGCCCAGAAATGTTGAGCGCGCGCGCAATCTTCTCGGCGTTGTTGCGGATCTGGTTCTGGTAGTACGAGGACGCCTCAACCGGCGGCAAGATGAGCGTCGCGTCGCCAGAGTGCACACCCGCGTTCTCCACGTGCTCCGAGATGGCCGCGGCCAGGACGACGCCGTCCTTGGCGACCGCGTCCAGCTCGAGCTCCTTTGCGCCCTCGATGAACTTGGTGATGACCACCGGGTGGTCCTGCGACACGTCCGCCGCCTCGCCCAGCACGCGCGTCAGGTCGGCCGCCGTGTACGCCACGTTCATGGCGGCGCCGCTGAGCACGTAGCTCGGGCGCACGAGGCACGGGTAGCCGACGCGCTCGGCGAACTCGAGCGCCGCCTCGTAGCTCGTGAGCTCCTTCCACTCGGGCTGCGGCACGCCGGCCGCGTCCATGAGCTTGGAGAACTTGAAGCGGTCCTCGGCGCTGTCGATCATGGTCGGGTGCGTGCCCAGCACGTGGACGCCCGCCTGGTGCAGCGGCAGCGCCAGGTTGTTGGGGATCTGCCCGCCCACCGACACGACCACGCCCTGCACACCCTCGCGCTCGTACACGTCCATGACGCGCTCCTTGGACAGCTCCTCGAAGTAGAGCTGGTCGCACTCGTCGTAGTCCGTCGAGACCGTCTCCGGGTTGTAGTTGAGCATCACGGCGCGGTAGCCCAGCTTGCGCAGCGTGCGGATGCAGCTCACGGCGCACCAGTCGAACTCGACCGAGCTGCCGATGCGGTACGCGCCGCTGCCGAGCACCATGACGCCGTCGTTGGGCGCCAGCGCCGCCACGTCGTCCTCCGAGCCGTTGTACGTCATGTACAAATAGTTGGTCTGCGCCGGGTACTCGGCCGCCAGCGTGTCGATCTGCTTGACGCTCGGCTCAATGCCAAAGCCCTTGCGCTGCGCGCGCACGTCGTCGTCCGAGCACGACAGCATGCGCGCGAGCTGCCGGTCCGAGAAGCCCAGGCGCTTGGCCTCGCGCAGCTCGTCCGCCGACACGGACGCGAGCGCGCGGCCCGACAGGTTCTCGTCGCAGTCGGCGATCGCCTGCAGGCGCGAGAGGAACCACGTGTCGATCTTGGTCGCCTCGTGCACCTCGTCGATCGACAGGATGCCGTGGCGCAGCGCGTGCGCGATCTGGTAGATGCGGCGGTCCGTGGGCTTGGCCAGCGCGGCGAGCAGCTCCTCGCGCGTCTCGGGCACGCCGCCGCGCGGCTCAAAGCCCTCGATGGCCGGCTCCACCATGCGCAGCGCCTTCTGGATGCCTTCCTCGAACGTGCGCGCGATCGACATGACCTCGCCGACTGACTTCATGCTCGATCCGATCTCCGTGCTCACGTGCTCGAACTTGGCCAGGTCCCAGCGCGGGATCTTGGTCACGCAGTAGTCGAGCGACGGCTCGAAGCACGCCGTCGTCGACTTGGTCACCGAGTTCTTGAGCTCCGGCAGGTTGATGCCGAGCGCCAGCTTGGCCGCCACGAACGCCAGCGGGTAGCCCGTGGCCTTGGACGCGAGCGCGCTCGAGCGCGACAGGCGCGCGTTCACCTCGATGATGCAGTACTCCTCCGAGTACGGGTTGAGCGCGTACTGGATGTTGCACTCGCCGACGATGCCCAGGTGGCGCACGACCTTGAGCGCCGTCTCGCGCAGCATGTGGTACTCGCGGTTCGAGAGCGTCTGCGAGGGCGCCACGACGATCGACTCGCCCGTATGGATGCCCAGCGGGTCGAAGTTCTCCATGTTGCACACCGTGATGCAGTTGTTGGCCGCGTCGCGCACCACCTCGTACTCGACCTCCTTCCACCCCTTCATCGAGCGCTCCACCAGGATCTGCGGCGAGCCAGAAAAGGCCTTCTTGGCCATGGCGCGCAGCTCCGGCTCGTCCTCGCAGATGCCCGAGCCGAGCCCGCCGAGCGCGAACGCCGAGCGGATCATGACGGGGAAGCCGATCTCGTGCGCCGCCTGCACGGCGTCGTCCACCGAGCTGACGGCGAAGCTCGTGGCGATCTTCTCGCCGATCTCCATGAGCTTCTCGTTGAAGATCTCGCGGTCCTCGGTCGCGTTCACCACGTCGATGGGCGTGCCCAGCACCTGCACGCCGTACTTTTCAAAGACGCCCTTGGCGTACAGCTCGACGCCGCAGTTGAGCGCCGTCTGGCCGCCCATCGAGATGAGGATGCCGTCCGGCCGCTCGCGCTTGATCACCTGCTCCACGAACTCGGGGTTCACCGGCAGGTAGTACACGTTGCTGGCCTGCGCCTCGCTCGAGCGGTCAATGTTGGTCTGCACCGACGCAATGTTCGGGTTGATCAGAATCGTCTCGACGCCCTCCTCCTTGAGCGCCTTGATGGCCTGCGAGCCAGAGTAGTCGAACTCGCCGGCCTGGCCGATCGAGAGCCCGCCAGAGCCGAGCACGAGCACCTTGTTGACCTTGGGCCGCGCGATCGCCGGGGCCTGCACGAGGCTCGTGATGGGGCCCGTCTCCTTGCGGCGCACGGCGTCGAGGAACACGTCAAAGAGGAACTCCGTGTCCGTCGGGCCGCCGCAGTGCTCCGGGTGGAACTGCGCCGTAAAGTACGGCTTGCTCTTGTGGATGATGCCCTCGTTCGTACCGTCGTTGGCGTTCACAAACAGCTCCTCCCAGTCGCTCGGCAGCGTCTTGCCGTCCAGCGCGAACCCGTGGTTCTGCGCCGTGATGAAGCACTGGCCCGTCTTGAGGTTGTTCACCGGCTGGTTCTGCCCGCGGTTGCCGAATGGCAGCTTGTACGTCGTGGCGCCCGCCGCGCGGCCCAGCAGCTGGTTGCCCAGGCAAATGCCGAAGATGGGCTTGACGGCGTCGCCCTGCGCGGCCAGCGCCTTGGCCAGCTGCGCCGTCGTCTCCGTCATGATGGCCGGGTCGCCCGGGCCGTTCGAGAGGAAGAGCCCGTCGTACCACCCGACCTCCGACGCAATGTCGTGGTTCCACGGCACGAGCTTGACCTCGGCGCCGCGCGCCACGAGCGAGCGGATGATGTTGTACTTGATGCCGCAGTCGACCGCCAGGATCTTGAGCGGGTTGCCCTGGCCGAACATGCGCACCTCCTTGGTCGACACGAGCGCCGCCAGGTTCTCCGCGTTCGGGTCCATGAAGGCGGGCGCGTCGCTGCCCTCGACGAGGATGCGGCCCGACATGGCGCCGTGCGCGCGGATCTTCTTGGTGATGGCGCGCGTGTCGACGCCGGCGATGGCCGGGATGCCCTCGCGCTCGAGCCACTCGCTGAGCGAGGACGCGGCGTTCCAGTGGCTGTGGTGGTTCGAGTAGTCCTGCACGATCATGCCGGCGGCGTGGATGCGGTCCGACTCGATGAACTTGTTGAGCCCGTGCGCGTCCAGCGCCGCCGTGTCGGGCACGCCGTAGTTGCCGATCATGGGGAACGTCATGTTGAGGATCTGGCCCTTGAACGACGGGTCCGTCAGCGCCTCGGGGTAGCCCACCATGCCCGTCGTGAAGACTACCTCGCCCGCCGTCGACTTGGGCGCGCCGAACGAGTACCCGGGGAAGCGCGAGCCGTCCGCGAACTCGAGCACGGCCGGCGTCTGGAAGCGCGGCGCGTTGCGACGGTCCACCTTGGTGCGCGCGGGCACCAGCAGGCGGCTGCCGCTCGCCTTGTGCAGCGGCACGCGGCGCTTCACCGAGCTCGACAGACGGAGCATCGCGGCGCGAGCGGCTGGACGGTGGGCGGAGGAGCGGACGCGCTGGACGGGACGGGGGAGGGGCGCACGGACGGGAGCGGACGGGAGGAAGCTCCGGCTCGGTCCTGCGGCTTGCGGCTGGCGGCTGGCGACTGGCGACTGGCTGGCGGCTTCTTGGGCGCGGCGCCTCCAGTTGGGAAATGAGCGTCCAAGCGGCTCGTGCGCGATCCTGCTCTTACCGGTACGGTACGCGCGCGTGTGTGGATAGCCTTCCACATTTGATGCGTATCTTTTTTGCTCTTTTGTGTGTACTGCAGTACAGTACTGGACTAAAAGATGCATATCAAATGTGGAAGGTCTCTGCAACTGCATTTCAATGTTTTGTTTTAGCGCAAATCGAAATGTGGAAGGATACTCTATGGCCCATAATGGAGGCGTATCAGCCGGTCGTTGAAGTGCACGGTTTAGTTTTAGCTTTGATTTTGATGCAGCCATTTTTGACAGTGTCCCCAGATGCTCGCTCCAACGGCGGTTTTCATACGAAAATTGTATGAAAACCGCTGTTGGAGCAAATGAAATGGAGCCATACCGTACGTACCGCTAAACGAACGCACACACAAACTAAAAGGCACCAGCGCTCGCGCCGCACCGGACCACCGCGTTGCTTGCGCTCGGAATTCTGCGGCGATCACTGCTGTACCAGGCACTGTACTCTCTCGTCTGCATGCCGATCCTGGGGGCACGCTTCCCCGGAGCTCCAGCGCCAGGAGAACTTTTTCGGCGCCGCCTCGTCGGGCTCGCGACCAGTCGTTGGGCCAGCGGGGGATGCGCTGGCGGGCTGGTCAGGACGCTACAAAGTGCGCACGCCACCCATTACTTGCCACGTCTGCGTACTTTAAAACCAGTGGCGGAGAGCCGTTTTGAAGCGTTTCCCCTATGACGTCACTGCGTTTGAGCAAACAGCTGCATCGCAAACTTAGGTACGGGACCAATCTCGCTCTCTTTCCGTACTTACGGGACACCGTACCCAAACCGTACCCTGTAAAACGTAGCGTAACCACGCCAACGGCCGCCCATTCAGCTCGCCCTTGGATCTTGCAACTTCCAGCGGCGAGGCGACGTCACCCGCCCGCCACCTCTCCGCCTAGCGCCGAAAGCTCCACCGGCGCGCAGCCAAGCTCCCTACCGCTCGCCCTACCGCCCGCCCTACCGCCATGCTGCAGCGACTGGCGCGGCTCTCCGTGGGACGCCCGCTCGCGCGCGCCGCGTCCGCGCAGCTGCGGCGGCAGGCCGGAGCCCTGGCCGTGGCGCGCGCGCGCTTCTCGTCGGCGGCGTTCGCGCTGCCCACGACGCCCGGCAGCACGCTCGAGGTGACGACGGAGCTCATGAAGATCGTCAGCTCGGAGCGCGACATCGAGGAGTACGTGAACGTGTACGGCACGCCGGGCGTGACGCGCACGACCGTCATCAAGATCGGCGGCGAGGTGATCGAGAACGAGCTGGACACGCTCGTGCGGTCGCTACACTTTCTCAAGGAGGCCGGGCTGTTCCCCATCCTGGTGCACGGCGCCGGCCCGCAGATGAACGCCGAGCTGGCCCGGGCTGGCATCGAGCCGCAGTACGTGGGCGGCAACCGCGTGACGGACCAGGAGACGCTGGCCATCGCCAAGAAGATCTTCCTGCGCGCCAACCGCAAGATCGTGGACGCGCTCGTGGCGGCCGGCGTGGACGCGCGGCCCATCACTAGCGGCGTCTTCGAGGCCACCTTCAAGGACAAAGACGTGTACGGCTTCGTGGGCGAGGTGACGACCATCAACGGCGACGCCGTGCTCGCCGCCGTCGACCGCGGCCAGATTCCCGTGCTCTCGTGCCTCGGCGAGAGCGTCGGCGGCCAGACGCTCAACGTGAACGCGGACGTGGCCGCGCGCCAGCTCGCGCTCAACTTGCAGCCGTACAAGACCATCTTCATCAACGCCAAGGGCGGCTGGATCGAGGACGACGGCACCAAGCTCAAGGAGATCAGCATGGCGCGCGACTACGAGCGCATGGCCGCGCGCGACTACACAGGCCGCCAGGGCACGCTGCTCAAGCTCAACGAGATCCACGCGCTGCTGCGCGGCCTGCCCTCGTCCTCCTCCGTGGCGCTCACGTCCGCGTCCGCGCTCTCGCGCGAGATCCTCAGCAGCTGCAGCGCCGGCACCGTGTGCGTCAAGGGCGAGAGCGGCGACGCGCCGAGCGCCGCGGCCATCAACGTCACGGGGGGCGCCAGCGCCAAGCGGTGGAAGGTCGGGCTCATCGGCGCGCGCGGGTACGCCGGCCGCGAGGTGATCCGCGCCGTGGGCCACCACCCGAACCTGGAGCTCGTGTGCGCCAGCTCGCGCGCGCTCGTGGGCCAGAAGAAGGTGATCGAGATCGCGAGCGCGCCGCCGCTCAACCCGCACACAAACCGCCCGGCCAAGCCGGCGGAGCGCAGCGACAAGCTCGCCGGCATCTCGGAGGACCTGCGTTTCATCGACCTCGGGCTGGACGACATCCCGGCGTCGCCGCTGGCCGACAGCGTCGACGCCTGGGTGCTCGCGCTGCCCAACGGCCACTGCGACAAGTACGCCGACGTGCTGGACGGGCTCAAGCGCAAGGACAAGCTCGTGCTGGACCTGAGCGCCGACCAGCGCTTCAACTCCGCGTGGACGTACGGCCTGGCCGAGACGCCCGGCACGCGCGAGAAGCTCGCGGGCGCCACGCACATCGCCAACCCGGGCTGCTACGCCACGGGCATGCAGATGGCGCTCATGCCGCTGCTCGGCAAGAAGCCCGGCGTGAGCGGCGCGCTGCTCGACGAGGCCATCCCGCCGCACGTGTTCGGCGTGTCGGGCTACAGCGGCGCGGGCACGTCGCCGTCGGCCGCCAACGACCCGCGGGTGCTCGAGAACAACCTGCTGGCGTACAAGTCGGTGGCGCACATCCACGAGCGCGAGGTGAGCCACCAGCTAGGCACGCCGATCCGGTTCATGCCGCACGTGGGCCCGTTCTTCCAGGGCATCCACCTGACGGTCTCGGCGCAGCTCAAGGACGCGAGCCTGACGCCGGCGCAGCTCAAGGACCTGTACGAGGCCTTCTACGCCGACGAGCGCCTGGTGCGCGTCAAGGACGGCATGCCGCTCGTCAAGGACGTCGCGTTCCACCCGCACGTCGAGGTCGGCGGCTTCCAGGTGGACCCCGAGACGGGTCGCGTCGTGGTCGTGGCCACCATCGACAACCTGCTCAAGGGCGCGGCCACGCAGGCCGTGCAGAACATCAACCTCGCGCTCGGCCTGGACGAGTACGCCGGCGTTCTGCCCGCCCGCGAGTGAGTGACCGTCATACGCGCCGTGTCCCGGCTGCTAGAAAGCAAGGACCCAATCAAGTCGGACTGCCTGCCACCCTGCCATGCCATCCAAGGGTTCACATGCTTACAGAATACTTAACCCGGCGTGGCCCAGCGAGTCCCGAGTCGAGTCGAGACGTGCGGGCGAGCGAGCGAGGCTAATACTGCAGGATGGGGTCGCCCACGCGCTCGATCATGGGCACGGTGCACTTGAGGTCGAACACCTTGCTCAGCACGACCTTGAACACCTTCTGCACGTTGATCGAGTGCGACGCCGACGTGAAGATCAGCGGCGCCTTCATGGCCTTGGCGAACTTGCGGGCCTGCGCGGTGTGCGTGGCACAGCAGTGATGAGTAGCAAGGTACGCCCGTGAGTCTGACGGCGCGGTCATGAGTGTGCCAGTACGCCACGACTTGTAGCAAGCAGCCGCACCTGCTTGGTGATGTCCTCCTGCTCCTCGAGCGAAAAGTTGGCGAAGTGGTCGTACTTCATGCCAATGAGGAACGGGTACGCGTTCTATCGGGCGGCGGCAGCAGCAACACCATCAGCAGCAGCAGCGACAGCAGCAAAGGCTCGAGCCCTTGGGTTTAACAACCCTGAAACGCCACCGTAACCCTCAAGGGCGGGCGATAGCTGCTCAACCCGCACGCACCTTGTTGATGGAGCGCACCTGGCGATACCACTCCTTGACGCTCGTGAGCGTCGCCTTGCGCGACAGGTCGAACATGAAGAGGATCGCCACCGCTTCGTTGCACACGAGCGGCAGCATGCTGATGAACTCGCGGTGGCCTGCGCTCAGCCACCGTTAGACGAGCGGGTCCACGCCACTATCGACAGAGACACTTCCTTCCACAAGTGCCCACGACCCACCTCCGAGGTCCCAGATGCTGAACGTGATCTCCGTGTTGCGCAGTGCAATGACCTTCTCCATAAAGTTGACGCCTGCGCAGACAGCGACAGATACACACACACACACGTAGAACCACCGCTTAGTCGCGCTGCTTCTGCATAGAGACGGCGAGACAGACCGACAGACGGACGGACAAACGCACCGAGCGTGTGGATGTAGTCCTCGTCGAACTTGCCCTCCACGTACTTGACCATGAGGCTGGTCTTGCCCACCTGCGCGTCGCCCACCATGCCCACCTTGACCACCACGTTGTTTCGCCCGGCCGCGCCTCCTGCCGCCGCCCCTGACGCCTCCGCCCTCGCCGCGCTCTCGCCTCGCGCTTCGTCCATCGCTGCTGTCTGCCGGTCGGTCGGATCGGAATCGAAGTGCCAGTCGGTCGGTGGATGCACTTGTATACCAACCTTGGTATACAGATTACCAAGATGAATAATGTACCTAGTGTTTGGTACATTTGTAGCATGACTGTCCCGTCGGTACAGTGTCCACAACTCCACATTGTGCGAAAATTCTAGATTATTGTGGACCACAACAATCCACGCTTGCGCGGACAGCCGCTTTAGGCAGGCTCGTCGCGGAACAAACGATCGCTTTTCCGATCCTGGAAAGCACGCCCAGTTCACAGATGGGGACCTTCGTCAGAGCGTGCGACATCTCCAGCACCAGCTTTGTGGTGCTCAACTTGCGCCCGTACGTTGGTGGCCAGTGTTCTGCGCCGTCACAAAATCAGCCATCGACATCCGAAAAAGGGCATTCGCATTGTTCTTGCTCGCCAACTGCAACTCAAGGCACGATTGGACAAAAACTACACCTTTTTCCTTGAAAATGGGTGCACGTGTTTTTTGGGTTGCGTGCGTCCGTCGCCACCTCGTCGCCGATGAGGCGGCATTTATCGGTTATGAAAGGTTTCCCGCATACAATCTATTCATCTCAATCCTCGTCCTGGCTTCTGTGTATCAATTATAAAAGGTAATACTCTCACCAGTGCCGGGGACCGTCCACCCGTCCGTCCTCGGCCGAGCCAATCACGACGCGCCGATTCATCGCTTTCGAAAGGGTTCTGCCATAGAACTGGCCTTTCTTCTTGTTTCTCTCTCTCTCTTCCGACCGGTCAATCGCCAACAAGCGGCCAACCTGGTAGACCGGAACGCGTGCGCGGGAAGTGGAGCGACGTCTTCAGTGCCTGCTTCTGCTGTGGACCGACCGCTCCAAGCCAGCGTACTCTACCTCTTCCTCTCAACACCCCCTCCTTCTCCCCCTCCTCTCCCCCTCCTTCGTAGCACCATGCGCCTGCGAAACGCGCTGGTGCTCGCAGGCCTAGCGGCGGCCGCCACGAGCGCCGTGAGCGAGGCCGCCACGACCTGCCCCGTCATGGTGCAGTCCAAGACGACGTCCACGCTCAAGGACCCGATCACCCAGATCGTCTCGAGCAGCGGCAGCCGCGACAGAAGCAGCAGCAGCGACAGCAGCAGCAGCAGCAGCGACAACAGCTCGAGCTCCTCGTCCCTCGACGGCAGCGCCGGGGGCGCCAACAGCGCCGACGTCGGCGGCAGTGAAGGCTCTGGCGTATTCACGGGCTCCGCGGGCGGGACATCGGGCGGGACGCCAGCCGGGAGTGTCGACGGCGCGTCGGGAAGCGCCGGCGTGGGTACCTCGCCGCCCTCGACGACCACGGCGACGCCCACGTCGACCACGGCGACGCCCTCAAGAACCACAGCGACGCCCTCAAGAACCACAGCGACGCCCACGGCGACGACCAGCACGCCGACGACGCCGACGACTTCTTCGTCCACAGGATCGGCGACGGGTTCTGCTACGGCGGGCACAGGGGCGCGCCGTCTCCAGATGAACACAGGTCCGGCCGGTGTCTCGGCTGGCTCTGCGGGGTCCGCCGCGACCTCGACCGTGGATCCGACCGGCGCGACTTCTCCCTCCACCACCACGTCGCCCTCAAACGCCACCACGCCGCCGTCAAACACCTCGGGCTCCTTGACCGGATCCGGGATCGTTGGCAGCACGGCGGGGTCCTCCTCGCCGATGTCGGACGATGATGTCATGACGTGCGACTCGACGTTCTACTCGCAGTGGGACACGCTCGGCTTGACGTGCGGCGGCGTCAGCCTGGACGTGGACCAGGCCGTGGCGGCCAGCAGCTGCGTCATTTACAGCGGCAGCGTCGGCGCCATCTCCGGCTCAACGTGCGTCTCTATCTGCTCCTTCCCGTCCTGCACGGACAATGCGTGGGTCTACGGCTCGGACAACGGCCTGGCGTCCCCCGTCTACGCCGGACTTGGAGTCAACTCGTTCATGAACGCGTCGATTATTGCGGCTCTGGAGGAGCGCTCGAGCACGGTGAGCACGTTCTTGTCCAACTCCACCATGTCGAGCAGCCAGCAGTGCTCGTACGCGTCGGAGAGCTCGTTCTCGGCGTGCTCGTGCTCGGCCACGCTCGTCAGTAGCAGCAACGCGACGGATGCTGCAAAGAAGGAGCAGCGCCAGGAGGACGAGTCCCAAGGCGTCATTACCAAGGACAGCACAAGCAACCCTGGCACCGTCGTGGCGTCCACGTCCAAGAGTGTCGCCGGCGTGACGGTTGTGGTGAGCACCATCGCTGCCGTCGCCAGCACGATCGCCGGAACCACTGGAACTGCTACGACGACGGTCGCGATGGCTGGCGCAAACGCTGCGGTCACGACCGTGGAGCTTTGCCAGTTCGCGGTGTTTATCAACCAGATGGATCTGGGCGGCAAGTCAGCGGCACTGTCGCTCTTTGGCAAGCAAATGGCGCCGGCGAACTTCATCTTCCTCCCGTTCGGCAAGCTTAACGAGGAGGACGAGGACGCTGACGGGTCGTCGAGCGATGGCAGCGGCGACAGCAGCAACTCGGACTTGGACTCTAACACGCGTCGTCTCCTCTTGAGCGACTCTGGCAGCTCGGGAAGCTCCGACGGCTCGACTCTGAGTGGTCTCGCCAAGTACGCTCGCCAGGTCGGTATCAAGGAGAGCATGCTCTTCATCGTGACGCTGGCGGGTGTGATCTGCGTGATGGCTGGCATCGTGGCGCTCTTCGGTCTCGGATACGTGGTATCGGGCTTGTTCATGTCGCGCCAGGACTACCTGACCAAGTTCTTCGACAAGATGATCGGCCTGGAGATCCTGGTGGCCATCCTCTCGCAGTACACTATCGGTGTCACGGGGACGTACCAGATCTACTACTCGTTCAAGAACGACAATGTGGCGGACCCCAAGTGCATCCTCGCGATCGTTGCGCTGCTCGGCTTGGCTTGCGGCATCATCCTGTATGGCTTCATCGTGGTCAAGAAGCACGAGGCCGAGATCGCGGACGTGGGCACGGTGCAGCACTTGAAGAAGACGGTCAACATGCGCTACGGCCCGTTCTACGAGGAGTACAAGTACAAGAACCGCTTCTTCTTCACCGTCAAGATGATGGTGGCGCTCGCGACGGGTGTCGTCACGGGTTTCGTGGGCATCTCGACGACGATCCAAGTGTCGATCGTGCTCGCCATCAACGTCATCTTCTTCTTCTACCTCGAGATCCAGTCGCCGCACCACTCCAAGTTCGTGCAGACGGCCACGAGCTTCGTGTCCATCATGAAGATCGCCGTGCTCGTGCTCACGTTCTTCCTCATCAGCGCGGCGACGAGCGACGGCTTCCCCACGGAGCTGCAGAACGGCATTTCGCTCGCGATCGTCGGCCTCAACCTGTTTGCGCTCGTGCTGCTCATGATCCGCTCGCTCTACATGTTCTGGAAGAAGTACCAGCTGCAGCGCGAGGCGCGATTCGACGAGGAGGAGCAGACGGCGCAGGACTACTTCAAGGACGAGACGCCGCAGCAGCACAAGGACCGCGCGCTGGCCAACTCGAGCCAGCAGGGCGGCGGCGTCCAGACGCAGCAGTCGCTCAACCCGTACGTGCAGGGCAACCAGGCGTACGAGTACGAGGCCGGCGATGAGATCCGGCTGCGCTCAGGCACGCACATGCAGGAGCAGGTCGAGGTGACCAACTACCAGCAGCATCAGCAGCAGGCGCCGCAGCAGATGTACGACGTCGACCGGCGCACGGCCACCAACTACTACGCGAACGACTCGCGCGCGTCGGCGGCGCAGCGTCGCAACGACGTGGTCGAGCTCTAAAGTTATTTGGCGCTGCGTGCCGCAAGAGCGACCGACCCACCGCGCGGCCGACCACCCGAGGCGACGGCAGACTCGGAGAAGTGCGTGGATTTTGCAGGCTCGCTCCGTGCAGCACGGTGCTTGCAGCTGCTCGGAGGCGCACAGGAGCCAGCTATGCGTGTGGGCTCCGCCAATTGAGGTGACGTGTCTCGTATGTTGCCGGGACGCGGTCGAATGTAATTAAGAGACGAGTTGCATGTTGGGACTCGGCACGTATTACCAGTTGCATGGGCATCGGCTTCATAACTCTCACCTTGTTCGTCCATCATTCGCCCAGCTTCCAGTATGTGGGTTGCATTTTTTGCTGAAGATTACAATTTCTCCCATGTCGCAGGATTCTGTAATATCGCTTTGCCATCATCATCCAATCACACGACGTGTTTTTCGGTTTCAGTCGAAATGGCGATTATGAATGATTACACCGCGGCATTCTTGTTCTCGCGCACGACGCGATCGCGTTCATCAAGCTCGTCATGGCGCCCCCACCGGCGTCTTCTCCGCAGGCGCTGACGCGGCGCCCGTCGCTGCTGACGGCCGGGCTCGAGTCGCTGCGCAAGCAGTCGCCGGTCATCAAGCAGATGCTCGTGGAGCTGTACAAGCTCGACGACGAGCTGCAGGAGGCGCACGCGCTCGCCAAGGAGGACGACGAGTTTGGCGAGGACGTCATGGTCAAGTACGAGGAGTTCCTCGCCCACCGAGAAGCCATGATCAGTGCGCTCGAGCGCGCGGGCATCGCTGTGCCCTGGCAGTTGTACGTCAAGATCGACGACCTCGAGCTCACGGTGCGTGTGATTTGTATGCCTGCCTGCCTGCCTGCCTGTGACGCTATTTCGCCTTGGCGTTCAATGGGAAAAGAGTCGCTGAACTGTGGGGGCTTGTGGACTCATCGCTGATGTATGCGCAGCGTCGGCAGCGAGAAGAAAAGAAGGGAGGCAAGAGCACGCGGAAGAAACTGGGCGAGAAAGACAGCAGCAGCAGCAGCAGCACCAGCGGGACCACGACCACGGCTGCCGCCGGCAACGACACAGTCGCGGAGGCGCGCGGCGCGTCTCTCGCCCTGTTTATCGCGCCGGCGCTCCTCGTTCTGCTGCTGGCGGCGCTGTGGGCCCACTGGAAATCCTAGCGCTGCCATCGAGCGCTGTAGTGTGAAATCTCGGGCCGCCGCCATCGCATCTCTTGGGGCGTGGAGGATCCCATTACGGTGGCAAAATCACGATTTTCGCGAATCTTATCTACGTGTCCGTTATTATAAACAGTAACCTACAGTAACCCTCGTGTACGTGCTGTACCCCTTTTGACAGCCAAGTCGATCGACTGGCGGCTCATGCGCCTGGTCTTGCCGCTGCTGCTTGCCACCCGCTCGCCGCCGCCCCGGACGCTCCTCCGGCGCCAGCACAGCACGCGCTCCATGGCGGACGGTAACCCCAAGACGACTGCCGGCGTGGGCGACCTGACGACGCTCGGGCTGCAGCAGCATGCGCGCGCGCGCGTGCTGATCGTGGGCGACGGCAACTTTTCGTTCGCGCGCGCCCTGCTGCGGCAGCAGGCGCCGCGCGTGGCCGACGGGTCGCTGGAGCTGACGGCCTCGTCCCTAGACTCGCGCGCGGAGCTGGCCGCCATGTACCCGGCCAGCGGCGAGATCCTAGACGAGCTGGCGCGCGGCGGCGTGCGCGTGCTGCACGCGGTGGACGCGACGCGGCTCGACGCGGCGGCGCTCGGCGCGTTCGACCGCGTCGTGTTCAACTTCCCGCACTTCGCGGCGGGCGGCAGCCGGCGCAACAAGATCAGCCGCCACCGGCAGCTGCTGCGCGAGTTCTTTGCGAGCGCGCGCGGCGTGCTGCGCCCCGGCGCGCAGGTGTGGGTGACACTGTGCCGCGGCCAGGGCGGCACGCCGCTGGACGCGGCGCGCGCGCCGAGGGCCTTCGGGGACACGTGGCAGGTCGTGCACTGCGCGGCGGAGGCGGGGCTGCTGCTGCTGGACGCGCACCCGTGCCCCGTGGACAGGCTCCAGGCGCTGGGCTACTACAGCGTCGGCTACCAGCTGCGCGAGCGCGCCTTCTGGACGCACGACAGCGTCTCGCACGTGTTCGTGCCCGAGGGCGGCGGCGCCGAGGCGGAGTTCCCCATGCGCTGGACGCGCGACGTGAGCGTCTGGGTCAACTGCGCCGACCAGCGCGAGCTGGACGCGCTCGTGCGCCGCGTGCTGCGCGAGCACTTCCCGCCGCCCGCCGCGCTGCAGCTGAGCCAGGTGGACGCGTACGCGTGCGCCGCCTCGGGCAGGAAGGCCGTCACGTACCGCGCCGAGGTGGCCAGCACGCACGAGGCGCTGTCCCGCGAGCGCGTCAACGCGCGCATGGCGCTCGTGCTCGCGGCCGTCGAGCAGTCGCCGCTCGCGTCCTCCCGCGCGACGTGAGGCGCTGGCGTCCCGCCGTTCAAAGACGAACGACAGAGGCGACCCATAGAGTTATATAATTGAGCGCAGCGGCGGCAGTACTTTGCAGTAGGGTGCTTATAATATGCGAATGCGAGGCGAGTGAGCAGCGAGCGCCAAGTCCCTGGCCAGTTCAGTTGGCGAGCCCGGCGTAGAGCAGCACGTTGGCGAGGTTGCCGACGACGTGCATGGCGCAGTGCCAGGCTGAGGACACGTGCAGGTCGGCGGTGCGGCGCGCCTGCACGTAGCAGACGCCCGTGTTGGCCACAAAGAGCGCGTAGGCGGCCTGGAAGCGCGCGTCGTCGCAGCGCGCGCAGCAGTAGACGTGGTAGGCCACGGCGGCCAGCACGGCCGCCATGTCGGTCGTGCGCCGCCAGCCGCGCACCGGGCGCCGCCAGTAGTTGAGCGACGTGAGCAGCACCAGCAGCGCGACGGCCGCGCAGTCCCACAGCCCGTTCTGCGCCGCCACCAGCACCGACAGCGCCGTCGCGAACGACGAGCGGAACAGCCGACTCGCGTACTTGGGCGGCAGCACCACCACCTCCTTGCTCGTCTCAGTCACCGCCGTCGCCGTCGCCGTCGCCGTCGCCGCTAGCGTCGCCCTGCTCTTCCGCCGCTCGGTCGTCATCGTGGATCGCGTCGAGGGCTCTGGTGGCGCGTTGGGAAGTGAAGAGGGGAGCAGAGCAGGCCACGTCGAGTCCGAAGCGCGTTCTTCGCGTGGAACGAGCGTCCGCTTGGCTATTCGACTGCCCTGGGTGCGTCATCATTGTGAGTGGAACCTGGCTGTAAAACGGGATCCCCGTTGCATTCAGGCTAAAAAGTGCGATGTGATTGGCTCACAGGCTCCATTTTAGCCCTCTTTTTGTGCAAATCGTCTGCAGTTGCCCACCATGTCTATGAGATGGGCTCCATCACGCTTCTTGCGCATGCAGTCCATCGCGCAGGTCTTCTTCTTCATGAAGTATCCTTGTTACCCTCCAGTAATACGTGCAGCCGGTGCATTACCCGCGCAGGCTCCCGCTGTCGACGTAGACCTCCTCGATGCGCTTGAGCACCACGTCGTGCAGCAGGTCGAGCGTCTCGTGGAACGAGTGCAGGTTGATGCGGATCTCCGTGAAGGGCACGACGCCCGGCAGCTCCGCGTGCGCCGTCAGATACCGCTGCACGCGCTGCAGGTTGCGGAGACCCGCGTCCGCGGCGCGCTCCGTCCGGTACCGCGGGTCCGGCGAGTGCGTCAGGAAGCTCCGGTGGTCCGCCTCGTTCAGCGTGAGCAGGAAGGGCACGACGATGCCCGCCGACTCGCTGCGGCCTGCGGCGGCCGCCAGCTCCACCTGGTACAGCCGCGGGTCGATGTGGAAGCCCTCGATGATGAGCGACTTGCCGTCCTTGAGGCACTTGCTGATGTCCGCCCTCACGCCCTCGCGCACCACCTCGCAGTCCTTGCGGTACACGTCCACGAGCGCGTCGGCCGAGTCGAACTCGGCGTCCGTGTACGACACGCGCTCCTTCCTGTCAGCGTCGATCGCGGCATCCCGGTTGGCCACACATCAGAGCAGCAGCAGCAGCGGCAGCAGCAGCTACGAACGTGCTCAAGCCGCCACCCACGCACCCAGAAAAGTTGCACATGAGCTCGAAGATGAGGTCCGTCTGCAGCACGCTCGACAGGTTCAGGCGGTCGGCGAGCTGCCGCCGCCGTCGAGACGAGACAACAGCCGTCAGCAAGGACTTGCGGCGACGCGAGGGGGTATCGGCGGCACGGACCTTGGTGGCAAGCGTCGACTTGCTCGTGCACGCTGTGCCCGCAAGGATGATCAGCAGCGGCACGCGGCTGCGGTGGAAGCTGCGCATTGAGCGTTCGCGGCGGTTAGGAAAGCGGCAATAGGTAGGTCGACACGCTTGCATGCGAACGGCGCACCTCGTCATCATGCGGTAGCGCGAGATGTAGGCCTCTCCGTAGCCGAACGCGAGCATCGTCTTGTACAGAAAGTCCTCGAATTGCTCCTGCGCACGTCCGAGAGCCGTGAGTGATCGACTTCCCCATGCGATCCATCCCCACTCCGCCTGGACGGTACCGGCGCATACGTACCTGCATGATGTCGGTCAGACCGAGGTCCACGAGCGTCTGCAGAGGGAGCAAACAGCAGCACAAGCGCTCCGTCACCACTTCTACCGCCTCATTGAGCCTCGTGGGACGCCCGTCCGTCCGTACCCGCTTGAGGTCCAGCGAGATCTGCACAGCGTCCTTGGACCGAATCTTCATTGCATGGCCGTCAGCGCGCACCCTCTCCACCCTTTAAAGGCATCCACCCGACACCTTCAAAGCAGCCGCACCTTGGTGCCGACGAGCGCGCGCGAGACGAGGTAGCGCGAGAGCACGTACACGTGGTCCTCGACCCAGACGCGCACCTTGACGAAGTCGTACTTGGACTGGTTGCGCCGCTCGACCGCCTCCTGCGCCGGCTCCTCGTCCTTGGCCGCGGCCGCGGGCGTGCCCAGTCCTCGCGCGTCCATCTCGTTCAGGCTCATGGCGGTCCAGGCCCCTCCAGTGGTCGTCCAGCGGCCGCCAGAGGCGTCGTCAAGGGAGTTGGATCCCGCGACCGTGGAGCTGCTCGGTTGGCCTTGGAGGATGCTTTTTTGGTGAGTGAGAAATGGAAACGCGGAGAGATACGGGTCTCTGATTAGTCGAAAACGAGCGTATCCTTTCTCGGATTGGTCGAAATCCTGCTTCACCTGAGTTGACCCCGTTGCGTGCATATTGAAATACTACAGCCAGCTCAGCTCACAACGGAGAAGGGCGGGTAGCAGCCGAGAGAAGCCGGCTCAAGCACGCGCGCGCTCGCGGGCGCATGGGCGACGAGGAGAGCGCCAACCGCAAGCGCAAGCGCGCCGAGGAGGAGAAGCAGGCACTGGCGCTGGCCCGCGCTCTAGCTGGCGAGGGGTTGGAGCAGGAGCAGGAGCAGGCGCAGGAGCCGGGCGACAAGCAGGACATGCAGCAGGCCGCCGAGGTCGAGGACGACCGCGGCAGCAACGCCAGCACGACCGCCACGGCGGACGACGAGGCGCTGGGCCGCGAGCGCGCGCGCGTGCGCCGCCTGCTGGAGCCCTTTGCGCGCGAGCAGCTGCTCGAGATCCTCACCACCGCGTACGTTGCGTCGTCGCGTATATGTGCGAGGCGATGAGGCGGCGCCCGCGAGCCTCGCCCGACGGCCCTCTCTCTTTGTATTTGTATACATACCTCCACGTGTCTGTGTGTTTCTGTGTGTTCGCGCGACGCAGCGAGTGCTGACCGTCTGTGCTCTGTATGCCCTGCGTGTGTGATGCGGTGGGGTCCGTCGACCTGCCCGCCCGCCCTCGACGAATCGATGGCGGCCTGACCGTCGACCGCAGAGCGACGCAGTTCTCGGCCGTGATGGACGAGATCCAGGCCGTCGCGAGCGCCGACGTGGCGCACCGCAAGGTGTTCGTGCGCGGGCTGGCGTGGGAGACCAAGTCGGAGCAGCTGAAGGAGGCCTTCGCCGTCTTCGGCGACGTGCAGGAGGGCGCCGTCATCTTCGACAAGGGCACGGGCAAGTCGCGCGGCTACGGCTTTGTCACGTTCGTCGACATGGAGGCCGCCCAGCGCGCCATCCACCAGCAGACCATCGCCATCCAGGTGCAGTTTGCTGCTATCTTCAGACCGCCTTGGGACTCAACTCTAGACCTCTAGACCTGGTCTAACACTGTGATTCCGTGACTGACAGGGCCGCAAGGCGATGTGTAACCTGGCGGCGGTGCGGTCGCACGAGGAGCACCATCACAACAACAACCAGCAGCAGCATCCTCGCGGTGGAGCCGCCTCGCCGGTCGGACACACGGTCTACACGAGCCCCTTGCCGCCGCCCGCGCTGTACGCGATGATGGGCAGCCAACCGATGCCGCCGCCCGCGTCGCCTGCCGGGGCCATGGCTCTACCACGCTCGACGCCGCACTCGGGCCCGGCGACCATCGCCGAGCGAAAGCTCTTCGTGCGCGGACTGCCGTGGGAGACGACGGACGAAGCGCTGCGCGAGGAGTTCGCCAAGTACGGCGAGCTGGACGAGGCGTCTGTAGCGCGCGACCGCAAGACGGGCAAGAGCAAGGGCTACGGCTTTGTGACCTTCCGGCACAAGGCGTCCGCCGACCGCGCGCTCGCGCAGCCACAAAAGTTCATCGACGTGCGTATCCTGTGCCGCTCCGTCGTCTATGGCTATGGGATGGCGGCGTTCTAACGACAGCGACTGTGCTGTTAGGGACGCGCGACGACGTGCAACTTGGCCAGCCAAGGCGCGAGTGGCGCGCGAGGGGGCTTGCCGACGCCCGTGGCGCCTGTGCTGCCAGGGTACGCGATGCCCATGCAGCCCATGGCCATGTACGCGCCGTACGCGGGGGCGCCGCACCTCCCGCAGCAGCCCATGCCGAGTTACGCTCAGTACCTGCCGCCCCCGGCCCAGGACCCGTACCGGCAACCACAGCCGTACGGACCAGTGTATTACCACCAGGCGCAGCCGCCGCCGCTACCGCTCGCGGGTGCGCGCCGTCCATGATGGAGATCAACGGTATAAGCTCTGGGGTGGCGGAGCGGACGGCATTTTGCGAAGCGCCGCGAGAGAAGGGGGAAGCTCGAGCGAAGCTCGGACACACTAATGGTAATGGCAAGAAGAGACTGATGCATCCAGCTAGCCGCTGCTCTTGGTGGCCTTGGCCGGGCTCTCGACCGCGCGCCAGAACGCCGGCGCCAGCGAGCAGGCGGTCTCGGAGCACAAGTCGCGCTTGGTGACGTGGCGCAGCTGTGGTCGGCCGGACACCCAGAGGCATTCCGCCCGCGCGTGAGTCCACCAGAGCCGACATCAAGACGGACGATGGGATGCGCCAGCGCACCTTGTCGAAGAAGAGCAGCCCGGCCTGCTTCTCGATCACGTCGAGCGGCGCCTGGAAGTCGCGCAGCTCCTTCTTGTCGCCGATCGGGCGGTTCGGGAGCACGAAGCCCGCCGTCAGGAAGGCGCCGCCGCGGCGCTCGGCCAAAATGACCTTGAAGAAGTGCGTGGGCACGGCGACGGCGTCCGGCGGCGTGCCGAGGACCGGGTACGCCACCGAGTACGCGCCCGTGCGCTTGTCTTTCTGCCTCGGCAAAGTGGAGCAGCGTCGGTCAGTCGCTGCCGTGTGTGCGGACGACGACTGAGCTATGCGAGACGGGCGGCGCACGTACCGTGGGGAGGAAGAGCGGGCCCGTGACGACGTAGACGGCGTCGTACTGGTGGGCCAGGTGGCGCACGAAGCCCTCGAGCCGCGACCAGTAGCCGCGGTTGAAACCCGCGCCGACCTGCGGCGAGATGTTGGTCATGAGGAAGCTCTCGTCCATGGCCGACTGCGAGTGGCTCATGTCGCCTACAGCGCCCGAAACAAGTCGCATCGCAGCGACGGTTAGGCGGCTAATGGCAGCTTAGAGACGCAGAACAAGAGAGAGAGAGAGAGCGACGGACGTACGCGCCGGCGCGAGGTGGCCCTTGTCGTAGCCGCTCTTGAGGAACAGGCTCGGGTGCACGCGGAAGGCGTCGGGCGCGTCGGAGTCGACCCGGAAGGCCGACCGGGCGCGGTCCGCGTCGTCCGTCGCGCGCAGCGACTCGCGCGTCAGCCGCTCCATGACCCACGCCGGGTTACGCGTGCTGTCGGACAGTCGGCGGTCGTGGCGATCCCCAAGCTTGAGCCCTACGTAGTCTGTCGTGACAGAACCCAGACGCATTGACGCACCGGAAGTCGTAGGACGCGACGTAGCCGCTGCGCACGAGCACGTTGGCGCCGGACGGAGCGCCGTACCGCAGCGCCTCGTGGCTTGAGGGCAACGCAGGCGCCTCCTTCTCGTCTCCCCCATCCAACTCGCGCGGCTCGCGCTCCGGGAAGAGCAGGAACGTGCCGACCACGCCGATCCAGACGCCCACGGCCACGCTTGTGACTGTGCGCCTGCAGCCGCGGCCGACGGGTTAGACGCGCTTGTAGCCACACACAAGTAGCGGACGGGGCCCAACGCACCGGAGACTCGGCGGCAGCGCCGCTAGCAGCGAGGGGGGCGCGCGCCGACGCGGCTTCATTCCAGCGGATACGTTTCGCGTGTCATTGTTGGGTGTTGAGGATACCGTACGCGGATTACAGGCGCACGAGTGTACCCTATCGGGGGTACTACAGCGTAACTATAACCGCGTACCGTACCCCATCGTCCAGTGGCTGGCACCAGCGCACGGACAATTCCAAGCAGCCAGCGCACGAGGTGGAGGTCGCCGGCTGCAGTAGGCGCCATGTCGAGGAAGAACAACCGCAACAAGATCAAGGCGCAGTATGAGCTGGAGGTGCGCGTTTGAGTGTGTGTGTGTGTGTGCGTGCGCGCGCGCTTCGTGTCCGCGTGGGACTGTGGAGAGGGAGTGTGTGCTGACGGCAGTCGTGAGCGAAGGTGGTCAAGGAGAAGGAGCGCAAGGCGACGCTCATGAAGAAGCGCGAGCGGGTGCGTGTAACTCACTCACCGCCACGTATCGATACCCGTGGCGCCATCTACTACGTACCCGACTGGCAAGTCGAGCGTGCGACTGACAGCACGCTCTCTCCAACTCTCGCGTGGCCACTGCCCAACAGAAAGCGGCGCAGAAGACCGAGACGGTCAAGAAGGTGCCGCGCAAGGTGCTGCGCCGCATGAAACAGCGCGAGAAGGAGCGTGAGGAGAAGGGCGAGGACGCCGCGGGCGGCCAGGACAAGAAGAAGAAGAAGGACACGAGCGCCAAGCCCGAGAAGATGGAGGAGTAGCGCCGCCGCGTGCTCCACCGTATCGTCCACTCACTGCGGGAATACATAGATTTGGATGGCAAAACTGTCGCGAGCGGTCGGCGCGCGGGATGTAGCCTACAGCCCGTTGAGGCAGCTCGACAGCCCGCTGTCGCGCTTCTCGAGGTCCTGCAGCGTCTCCTGCGCGGTCCAAGAGCACGCTGGTGGGTCCAAGACGCCTCTTTCGCACAGTCGGTCGGCTCCACCATCCCGAACGGAGTAGGCCTAAGGCGACGCACCTGCACGACGGACGCCAGCAACGCCTTCCACGCGTGTTCGAGCGCCGCCGCCTTGGCCTCCATGTCCGAGGCGCTCGAGAAGATCTCGGCCGCGCTCACGGTGGCCAGCGCCGCGCTGGCAGAGCTGCTGCTGCTAATGATGATGGGTGCCCGCTGCGCCTTGGCCTTGTCCCGGTCCCGCGTCTTGGCGGCTCCAACGGCGGCCAGCGACGCTCCTGGCCGCTGCGGAGCGTCCAGCGCGGCGACGGCGGCCTCGGCCGCGCTCTTGGCGGGCTTGGGGAAGAGCTGCTTGCCCACGAGGCGGTCCGTCAGCGAGATCTCCTCCCCGTTCAGGCGCACGACGTTCTGACAAGCAGCAGTGGACGCAGCGGACGCGAGTGCGAGATCGTGAGGGCGGCACCCGTCGCCATCAGACAGACGCACGCGCAAGACAAACGCTCGGGCTTACGCTCAGACGGGCGCCGACGAACCGCTTGAGCAGGTGCTTGCCGCACACGGGGTTGTGCGAGATGAAGACCTGGCGCCAAGGCGGTCTGTGGTTAGCGCAACAGCACCGCGGCAGCAAGCAGCGCGTCCCCAAGGCCGCACGGATGTTATGCACGCGAGAGGTCCACCCAGCACAGCACGCACCTCCTCGGCCTTGGCGCCGAGCCCGGCGAGCCACGCGAGCTGAGCGAACGCGCGCAGGTCGTTGTGCGCGAGGCTGACGCGGCGCAGGCGGCTGAAGAGCTTGAGCTGCGCGGCGCAGGCCTCGGCCGCCACGCGGTCCACGTCGACGAAGCGGAAGGCGACGCAGCTGGCCACGGAGCGCGCGCGCGCCGCCTCGAGCGCCTCGAGCGCGTTCCCGTAGACGACCAGCACGCGATAGTCGCCGTGCACCTCGATCTCCGAGAAGCCCGTGCCGTGGTTGTGCACGGCCGCGTCCTCCCTCGCCGTCGGCTTGAGCTCTCGCTCCTCGTACCCGGCAGCCATCGGCGGCTCGGTCCCCATCGCGTCGCCGCCCCACGACGTCCCCCGGGCCGCCGAGGCGCTCGGGAGGCGCTCGCGCTTGCTCCACAGCGCCTTGACGCACGCCACGGCATGCGCACGAAGCGCCTCTCCGGCCTCGTCCTGCTCCTGAGCCATCGCCATCGCCGCCACGGGCGACGCGAACAGCTGCGCGGCCTCCTGCCGGTCGGCGTCGCAGAGCGCGCGCAGGTCGAGGTGGCGCAGCGCCGGGAAGCTCTGGATCATGCGTGCGCGGTAGCCGGCGGCCTCGCACACGGCGTTGGCGTCCAGCCGCAGCTCGTGGATGGACGACACGCGCAGCAGCGGCTCGACGGCCTCGAGCGTCTCGAGGCGGTTGTTGGACAGGAAGAGCCGCTGCAGCGACGCCAGGTTGCCGACGGCGCCCACGCGGCTGATGGCGTTGCGCCGCAGGTTAAGCTCGTTCAGGAGCGACAGCTTGTCCACGCCCTCGAGCGTCGAGATGCGGTTGCCACCCAGGTTGAGCACGCGCAGCTCCCGCAGCTCGTTCAGGTTCTGCATCTGCTCAATCTCGTTGCTGCATGCGTGGCGGATACTCAGCGCGAGTCTCGACACATACAAGGAGAGCCTCCTGCGTGCTGTCGCACCTGTGCAGGTCCAGGACGTCGAGCTTCGTGAGGCACTCGAGGTTCTCGATCGCCTTGAGCCGGTTCTTGCCCATCATGAGCACGCGCAGGTTGGGCACCACGTCCAGGTTCTCGAGTTTCTGCCGCCGCCACAAGTTAGCCAGTTCGGATCTCGCTCCTCGATACAGTCGCAGCCGCCAGCCACGACATGGAGCATGGACGCACCTCGATCCGGTTGTTGTACAGGTCGAGGAAGATGAGGTTGGGCAGCCCGAAGAGGTTCTCGATGCGGCGGATGGCGTTGTTCTGCAGGTTGAGCAGCCGCAGCACCTGCTCGCCCTCGAGCAGCGGGATGACCGGCAGGTTGCGTCGGTCCAGGTTGAGCCGCTCCGGGTTGGACGCCTTGGCCTGCGCTCCGGGTCAGGCGACCGATCGGCCACGCGGCTGCTGCTTAGTACACAAGAGGAGATCGAGGGCTGATACGCGTCTCTACCGACCTTGTGGTTGCGGTAGACGATCGGCACGCCCGGGATCTCGGCCGTGACTGCGAAGAACACCTGATCTTTCGCCGCATCGCCGTCACGACTGGCCCCTCGGCGAGAGTGCTAACCCTTTCGGACATGGAGAGCGAGCGAGCGCACGCACCTCTTGCTGCGGTGCGTCGCCTCCCGTCTCTGCGCAGGCGTCAGGCGCGTCGGACGGGGGCGTGGCGCTTCGAGTCGCGGAGGCCTGCGGCAGCGCTCTCCGGACCGTGACGCGCTTGCTCTCCGCCTCCAGCGCCTGGGACTCCATCGTGCGCGGCCGCACGAGCTCCAGGCGGTCGGCGCGCTTGAACGACGACGTCTAGCGCCACAAGAGAGGTGGTAAGTGCGCGGCGTCATAGAGTGGGGAGGACACAATGTGGTGCTGGCGTACGTTCGGGTAATCGGCGGCGGCGATCCCAGCCTCCGGGGCTCTCCTGCGTGTGTACCCGAGCACCCACTCTTGAGGAGGGAGGATACGACAAGCAACAAGGAAAGAGACGCCCACCTGACGTAGCCGCGCACGTTGGCAAAGCCTCCATCGTCGACGAGCTGCTGGCGAGTCTCCGCCACGACCTGAGCCATGTCGCAGGCACACGAGGCAGCGTCAGAGTCGCTCGATACTCGTCTCAAGTGTGCAGCTAGCCGCGGTACCTCACTGGCGGTCGACGGCCGCTGGGCGACATCCTTCAGCGGCAGGTTACGCTCGGATCCCACCGCCCCAACCAATCTCTGTCGCACGCGTGGGCGTCACTTGGAGGTTAGCTTCGACCAGCGACAGGGCTACCCGAGCGCGTACACGGAAGGAGCCACGGACCAGGCTGACGACGGAGCGCCTCGGCACACGCTCTACTGGCGTCGTCAGCATATGAGACGTCCCCGTCGCGCTCGGGTCTGTCACGCGCTGGTGCGAGACGGAGACGGATCGATGGCGGCTCGGACTGCCGAGCGGCTCGTCCGGCGCCGGGTGCTTGGCCCACCGCAGGTTCTGCGCAAAGTTCTGCGCCGTCACCTTGCGCGGCTGCGGCGCCAGCGGCCTGGAAGCTCCGCCGCGGGCGCTCGGCGCTGTCAGTGCAGTACGCGTCAGTAGGAGGCGCCTCGGAGCCATGGAGACACTGGCGCAGACGCACTGCTGTGGTCCGACAGCTCCGGGAAGTGGCTCGACGGCTGCGTCGGCGTCAGACTGGCGCGCTTGTCGTAGCTGCTTACGATAGCGTCGGACGCTCGCGCCTGTCCCTCCAACTCGGTCAGCCGCCGCTCGGAGCACGAGCGTCAAGGACACAAGACGGGCGACTCACGATGGCGGACAGCTTCTCCTTGCGCGCGGCCGCGATCTTGCTGAAGAGGCCGAGCGCCACGTCGCCGCTGCTTCGGCGCGCCACGGAGCTGCCGCCCGCCGGAGACGCGGACGCCGGCGGCGGTAGGAACGGCGAGGCCGAAGACGCGGCGGCGGCGCTCGTAGACGGCATCGCTTCCATTCGCCGCGTTCTCACATGCACCGACTCGATCTTGAAGGGGCGCCGAAACGATTCCACCTCTTCCTAATCAATAGTGGAATTGACAGTATGCTTGGTTGTGTACCTAAACTATAAAGTGTTGCCTTTCAACTTGAAGCTGTCATATTTCAAGTACTAAAGTATCCGCCAGCTTCAACTGGGTCTAGGATTCTGACGTATGAAAAGCGTCAAGCTAGTGAGTGTAGTGCACCCACCTACCACATGAGTGGTCGGTCACATGTCTCCATACGTTGGCATCTCGCCTCTCTGCCTCGGCATGTGGCGCGTCAGGGGGATCAGCAGCGCCTCGAGCAGCACGCCGCACGCGTGCAGGAGCGCGGCGGCGAGGAAGCAGGCGCGGTAGCCGTGCGCGTCGATGAGGAGCCCGCCGAGCACGGCGCTGCCGGCCCACGAGAAGCTGGTCAGGCCCTCGAGCGAGTTCCACCGCGCACGGTACTTTTTGGTGACGAAGTCCATCAGCAGTGACTGCCGCAAGGGGGTAGAGCACTGCATCAAGGCCTCGCGCGCCAGGAAGAGCGCGCATTGGGCCGGCGCCTGCTCCACCACGACCATCGCCGCCAGGCTGGCGGTGCCCAGCGCCCTGGACGCGACGATCATGGGCATGCGATCCGTGCAGGTCGAGAAGAGCTGCGCGAAGAGCGAGCAGAGCGCCACGCACATGGGCTGCAGCATCAACAGCGTCTGCACGTCGACCGGGGAGAGCGCGAACTCGGCGCAGAGGAACAGCGGTAGGAAGCTCGCGACCAGGCCCGTGCCGTTGCTGACCACGAAGTCGGACGCGAACAGCAGGTACGGCACGTGCGACGTGTTGAGCAGCCCGTAGCAGAGGGAGACTGGCCGCGCGGGCGGCAGGTCGCGGTCCTCGTCCGGCGCGTTGCTCGCGCACTCGCTGGTGGCCGCGTGCGGGGACTTGTAGCCTGCGCTCTTGGCCGTCGGCGACTGCAGCAGCCGCGAGAACTCGCTCGGAGACGTGGCGGCGAAGAGCGCGGCGGCTGAGCGAGTTGGCGTCAGCGCTTCTCTGTCGTTGCTGGGTCCGTCGGGGTTGGCGACGTCGCTGAACTCCGGGTCGAAGTGCCGCTCGATCGACCAGAGCTCTCGCTCGACGGCTAGGACGCGCAGGCGGTTCTCAAAGGCCACGTCGTCGTTGAAGAGGAAGAGGACGCCCATGGAGGCGGCCGCGAGCAGCGCGCCGAACACGAACACTGGCCGCAGACTCGCGAGCGGCCACGCGTCGCCGTACCTCCAGAAGAGGAGGATGGCACAGAAGGGGCCGATGACGAGCGCGGCGTTGAGCATCACGTGCTTGAGCATGAAGGGCATGGAGCGCTGGCCCGCGGGCACCGAGTCGGCCAAGAGCGCCTCCAGCGCCGGGTTGCACAGCGCCATGAAGACGCCCCAGAGCGCGAAGCTCGCGTAGATGAGCGGCAGCGACGCCAATTGCAGCGCGACGCCCGTCAGCACGGCTATGGCGGCTCCAACTGCGCCCGCGATCGCCAGCATGCGGTCGCGGCGCAGCAGGTCGGCGGCGCATCCGGCCGGCGCGGCGCACAGCAGCTGCGCCAGCGCCTGCACGCCCCGGACCACGCCCACAGGCTCGTTGGAGCCCGACAGGAGCAGCACGTACGCCGACAGGAGCTGCTGCGAGAGAATGCTGTGCACGAGGGCGGTGAGTGGCGGGAGAGGGAGAGGGGGTGCGCCGCGAACGGTACCTGTTGGCGCTCCAGAAGACGACCGTGAAGAGGAACGCGAGCTTCACGTTGTGGTCGAACAGGTCGAAGGTCGAGCCCCACATGGCGCGCCAGAGCCTGACGCGTCGATAGCTGCTCGAGATCTGCTCCAGAGTTATAGACTAACGTGTATGGGATGCATGACGGGGGCCGCTCGGCGACTCTTCAGGGTCTGGTCGGTGGCAGTAGCCCGATCTTGGCTGACCAGCTACCACTACTACTGTAGTGGGCTTCAGCGGACAACTGCTCTCCTTGCAGCAGTCGTCAAAGTGCGTCGTACGCTCGAGAGACGACTTGCTCGCAAGCTCTTACTGTCGATGGCAGGGCCTCCCACACAATGATTTAGTCGCGCCGCAGATCGAGTCTTCAGCTCAATGCACCGAGCCCGCAACATGAGAGGCGGGCTCGTATTGCTGTCCTTCAACGTGGTGAATGATGGCACTGTATACTTTGTCGAGATCTTCTTCTATTGGCAAGTAAAGCTAAAAAAATACAAATTGTCAACCTAAATGGACAGGCTACGCTTGTCTATGTTAACGCAAGCGATGTCATGTACCATAAATACGGTACACTAGGAAGAAGCTCTGACAATCGAGGAGCTCCTTTCATGCATGCGCTTAGTCACACTACGGTACTGGAAAGACCTCCTTCCACTCCTTCCTCCGTCACCTCTCCCTTCCTCTTCACCACGACGACCTCCCGGCAACGATACGAGAATGCGGGCGCCGGACGCGACCGCGCGTCTATCGTTCGCCGAGTTCCAGCGGCGACGGGGCAACCCGCAGTCGCCCACCACTCCTGGCGCCACGAGCGGCAACGACGACGCGGAGGGCGGCGCCCAACGCCGCCGGAGCGCGTCGTCGGCGCTCCAGCAGTCGCCTGCGCGCGCCAAGGCGCTATGGGAGGACCCCAGCGCGACGAGCCGGTCGCGCTCCGCCGGTAGGAGCGGCAACGCGAAGCGGCGCACCGGCAAGAAGAGCGCGGGCGAAAAGCGCTCGCCGAGGAGCTCGTCGTCGAGCGCGACGGAGCTTCCGAAGGCGGCGCGCGCGCTTCTCCAGCGCGTGACCGAGTGGGACGCCAGGCTCAAGTCCGCCGCTGCCACGCCCGACCCCCTTGCGTGTGTGATCCGTTCGACTGTTGCATGGCTCGAGCTCTGACTTGTCCCGTTGCTAAACGACCGCTACTCTTCCTCCGCTTGGTAGCGAGCCGGACGCTGGCGCAGTGCCGCTGCAGAGCGCCTTCCGCGCCGCGTGCGTCGACCTGCTGCTTTCGTATCCCGAGGCGGCCACGAAGATGGTACTGCGCGCGCACCCAGGCCGCTTACGCCGTGTCCTCCTCGCCTCCTGGACCTACACGCTACAGACGAACTGATGTAGCAAACGACTCGTCATTGTTGGCGATCGCAGGACGTGGCCAGGCGGCTGTGGCAGAACTGGTACCGCGATCTGGAGCGCGTCCAGCGGCTCGAGAGCCCATCGGAGCGCGACGGGCTGGACGAGTGCTCGCGCTTCTATCTGGACCTGGTGGCCCAGCTCGAAGCCAAGGCGAGGAACGCCAACCTGTCGGCTGACGCTCGCCAGGCGGTGAAGCTCTCTCTCCAGCACTCGCTGGTCGCGCTGGGCGACGTCGAGAGGTACAAGCAGCCGCGCCTCAATGCGTCAGTTGGCTCTAGCTACGCTAGGGAGGCGTGGTCGAGCGCGGTGGCGTTCTACCAACGAGCCCGAACAATCGCTCCAGACAGCGGCAAGGTCTATAACCAGCTCGCGCTGGTCGCTGCGCGCGACGAAAAGTTCTTGGAGGCCGCGTATATGTATGCGCGCAGCCTGGGGTGCCAGCACCCGTTCCCGGCTCGGAAGAACCTATTGCAGTCGCTGAAGAAGGGGTCGCAGGGCTTGTTCTCGACCAACTTGCTCACGCAGCCCGATGACCACGGAGTCGGCATGCGCACCGCAGAGATTATGGGCAAGCTGCACGCTCTGCTGGCGCGGAGCTCGGACCTCCGTTCGTGGTCGGAGGCTCTGCCGTCAGCGCAAGCGGCAGTGCAGGCGCTACTGAACGTTGAGGACCTGCTTGGTGACAAGAAGTACCGGGAGCAAGCAGCGACCGCGGTCGTGCAGATCGTGACCGTCAACTTGCTTCTCGTTTACGATACCCAGGTACTTGCACGTGCATGGAGCGGAACGGGGTGTCCCCGCCAGAGGTACTTATAGCGTATGCACTGACGTCCAACTTCAGAGCGGCGACGACCAAGTCAAGGTCACTCAAGACGCGCTGGACCTCGACACGGGCGGCCAGGCTGTACTGTGCGCGCTTGACCTGCTGTTCTCCCTGGGCACGTCGCTTCTACGGCAGCTCTTGGCCTTCGTCCAGTCATCCAGCGACTACCGCCAGCTGCAGGACGTGGCCAGCGCGCTCCTGCCTGGGCTCGTCGCGCTGCTGCAGTGGCTCCACCTCCACGAGTGGCTGCCGCAAGCGCGATCGGATGCGGCGGAGCAGTTCTACGCCAGCTGCGTCAAGTTTCACTTCGCGCTGCCCTCCAGCAAGCTCGCCGTGTACTTGGTGGGTCTGACGGCTGTTTGCGACCAAGACCTCCCGGAGGATCTCGAGGCGAAGGGGTTCCTGCCGCTGGACTTTGCGCGGGAGCACTACTCGTCCAAGTTTTCGTCCGCATCGGCCAAGTCTCCGGCGCCAAAGTATACCAAGGGGCGACACGCGCGAGCAAGAGACGGCTCACCGTCGACGAGCACCAGCAAGAAGCTCTTTCAAGTGCGTATGGCTCGTATGGTCGCGCTGTGCAGCCAGCTATCGCTCTCGAGAGGCGGCGGAAAGCTGGCCACGGTAGCGCATGCATCGGTGAAAGAGTCGGTCGGCATTGATCGCCTGTGCTCTCAGTGCTCCAACTCGAGCACGTTCGACGACGGCCTGTGCGAGTTCTGCGGGTTCGAAGACGATACGTTCGAGACGTCTGCCGACAGCGAGGGTGACGACGACGACGACGGCTGCGATGGCGAGGTCGTTCTGACTGCCCAGTACTCCCGTGGCTTGGGTCTGACGAGTTGGGATGCCACAAGCAGCCACCATGCGTTCAACGGAGCGGCCGAGCCCTACTCAAGCAAGGTGACTACGCCACAACCGTCTTCCCCGCCAAACCTCGACCCATCGAGCTTCGCGGCGGTGATGGCCATCGGATCGCAGTACTCGGAGTTCCAGAGCGGCTTCCAGCCCTCACAGACGCGCAGCAAGTGCCTCATTGTGATTGACGCGCCCAATGTGGCGATGCGGCACGGCATGAACCAGCAGTTCTCGAGTCTGGGCGTGCGGCTGGCCGCCGAGTACTTTCGAGCGCTGGGCCACCGGGTGGTCGCCTTCATCCCGGACTACATGCTCCAGAGCGAGGAGGAGCAGCTGGCGGCGCGCCGGAACCAGCCGCGAAGCGCCAATGCGACGCTCGACAGCGGCAGCGCGAGTGTGTGCAAGGTCCCGGACGACATTGGCATGCTCCGCACGATGGTCCAGGAGGGCGTGCTGGTCCCGACGCCGCCGCAGGACTACGACGACTCGTACTGCATCCAGTACGCCGGGCTGCACGACGGGTGCGTCGTCACTAACGACCTCTTCCGCGACCACGTGCTCAACATGGAGGGGCCTCGAGAGCGCAAGGAGGCCATGCGCATGTGGCTCAAGGCGCACCAGATCTCGTTCACGTGGGTGCAAAACGAGTTCCTGCCCAACCCAAACTTCCGGTGGGTGCTGCAGCTACTACGTCGTCATGAGCAACGCGCTGGTACTCGTGAACTGATGGATGCCGTTGTGATCATTTGACTCGCAGGTTTCCAGCGTAGAAGTGAAGCGGTCTTTGACACGAACGAAGCCACTTTCATACCCACACAAGCGCCATATCTGCCCGTCAAGACGGCGGCTTGGAGCGCGGTCGGCGTTACTGCAAGTCGGGGCTTGACGCGTGAGCGGCTTGCGGCGACAGTGACGCGTCGGCTGCCAGCTTCTCGCGCTCAATGTGCTCCACCTGCTCTGCCAACGTGTTGATGGACGACTCGAGCTGCGCGATCAGCTCGGCCTCCATGGGTAAGACGGCTGGCACGGCCGAAGGTGTCGCCGGCGCCCTCGCTATGGCCGCCAGTTGCTCGCGTAACGAGCGGTTCTCGGTCTGATACCCACGATTCGAACGTCAGGCGTCAAGGTCGCAGCGGCTCATGACGTGGCTGTGGCCCTCTCTCACCTCCAGTATGGCGATCCGGTCGGCGGCGGAGCGCTTGTCGGCTTCCAGGACGCTCAGCCGCTCGATGAGGTACTGGATCTGCTCGTGGATAACTCGGTCAATCAACTCGTTGCGCTGTGCTCACCCGGCAGGAACATTCACCGCACCGTTCGAATGTGGCCCGCGTCCTTCCCGCCGGCGTCTCCGTCTGCAGCGTCAGCGCTCGTCGAGTCGCAGAGGTCACCGCTGTCGTCGTCACTTCCCGACTGCTGCTGTCGCTCGACAGATCGATTGGCGCGTTGAGAGGAGCTCCTGCGCTTGGGATGGACCACTGCGCGGCCTTTGACGCGCGTGGAGGCCTCGGACTCGGCCTCTTGGTTACTGGGCGACGACGCGAACGACGCGGAGAAGAAGCTGCTCGACGGCGACAGGTCGTGGCAAATGTCGAGCACCACGTCGCGGTCGACGCCCCATTGGAGCATGAGACTGCCCAGCAGCAGCTGCGTCTCCCGCGACTCGACCGCGCGCTGCTGCAGGAGCGTGCGGCGGCTCCGAAGCAGCGCCTGGAGCTTGTCGGTGCTGCTGCTCGATACTAGTTGCAAGTGGCGTCGACGAGTGAGCAGGGTGTGCAGTGCGGCCTCGGCAGCAGTGAAAGCCCTCACGCAGTTGGTGTCAAGGACGTACTCGGGCGCGGCTGCATGCCCGCAAGTTGGAGCACCGCGAGCGTGCGGTTGCTGTCTGTGAGCGTATCGATCACGCTCGAGGCTCCGCGCTCCGTCAGGCGGTTGCCGCTCAGGTTGACTCCTTGAAGGATGGATGGATCACCACCACGTACCACACCACAAGGTGTTAGCGCCGCCATTGCACGAGCCGAAGCGCAGGAAGAGCCAGCCGAGTTACTACCGAGCAGCCACTTGTCGTGGAAGAGCGCGTCGGCCAGCGCGTCGGCCGTGGCGTCGCCCAGCGCGTTGTGCGACAGGTCGAGCAGAAGCGTTGGGTGCGCGGGGCTGGACGCGGGACTGGACGCGTCTCCGCGCAGGCTCGCGCTCCACTCGGACTCGTCACGGAGCGCGCCGTGGAGCTGCAGCCGGCGCCCAAGACGAGCGAGCACACGGTGAGAAGACGCGCGTCCGTCTCGGCTGCTGCGGTACGGCGGAGCAGGGATCGCTGGAGCTTCGCGCGCTCACTCACCGACACGATCTTGGCCACGTGGGCTCTGGCCTGGTCCGTGAGGCGACAGCCCGACAGCGAGAGGTGCTGCAAGCGAGCGCTCCGCCCGAGAGCGACGGCGATGCCTGGAACAGTACGCGTGAGGAGGACCAAGGGGAGCTAAGTCAGCGACCGTACTGGTCTTCAGCGGTGCTTGCAGCCGGGACGACGGTAAGGGGGCGGCACCGCACCGCTCAGTACGTCGTCGCCCATGCTGGAGTGGCTCACGTTGAAGTCCTCGAGGAGCGGACAGCTCTCGAGCACCTGGCGCACGTAACAAGCGTCACACTTCAATGCTTCCACGACGACAAGGGCCGTCGCAATGCGCAGTACGGTACAGGACAGTACCTGGACGAGCAGCGGCACGGCGTCCGAGGCGATCCGCACGCCCAGGAGCTGGAACCGCACGAGGCTGGGCGTCCGACTCGCGCCGAGACTCGCGGCCCTAGCGCTCGACCATTGCCGACATCAGCGTATATAGAGCCCAACGGCACCTCACCGCATGAATCCCATCAGGACGCGCGCGTACCTGACGCTGATGGCCGCGCCGCGCGTCGAGTAGGCGAAGGCGCGCTTGAGTCCGAGCCGGTCGAACTTGATGCGTAGATCTGCGAACCGTTCGAGGCGAGACAAGCAAGCATGGCGTTATATGGGTCGACTCAGTTGGGCGGTCGCCGATGATAGCTAGCCCGCGAAACAAACAAACAGACAGACAGACAGACAACGAGAGAGAGAGAGAGAGAGAGAGAGAGAGAGAGA